>OZ010714.1:15627617-15762635 GCA_963932345.1 Ophion ventricosus
CACGTTACGTTACGTCGCAGTCGAATTTTTCGGGACTGCTGTGCGTCGAGAGGTCTACGAGTACGTGTGGGAAAAAAAACGTAAAAATGGTTACGAACGAGTGAGAATGAGAAATATGGAGGAAAGGGAAAGAAGAGAAAAGGCGAAAGAGAGCAAGAGAGAGGGAAGGTGTACGAGCAGACAGCGATGGAAACGGCAGCTCAATAATTATTGCGACAGCACGTCGAAACCCGAGCAACATGTTCCGTCGGCCTATATATACGACCAACGTGTATTCTACAGAATTCGTGTGTATCCAGGGGCCATCAAATGTCTAAACTTGTCACGCATACACATACACACCTCGAAATTATTCCACGAATCTACACATATATTCAAATTCAACACACATTTTTCTTGAAGGATTTTTTCATTCAATCCAAAGAGACCCTTCCGAACATGCCAAAAAAGTTGCGTACATCGAAAAATGCGCCCAACCAAAGATACACTTAAATTCGTAAAACAGCCGTAGCAGTGAGCCAAAACTTCGCCGCGAAAAGAAAAATGAACGATCTATGCGAGAAGTCAGTGAATGTGACAAACCGAACGGAATGTTCTATTCGTTGATAAACTCGCTCATGTTCAATCTTGCGGTATAATTCTTTTTGCACAGGCATTCCATTTTCCTTTAAAAAAAAAAAGATGGTCCCACATTTTTTATTTCCATAACGCACGTATGTCTTCCTCTTCAGGTATTCCTTCGCGGAGGAACGTATTGCGTGGGCGCATAAGCAGGGCTCTTTTTAATCATTACTAGATTACAGTGGTGTTTAATAAAAATAAGTTACAATCAATCGTTATACCCAACCATGAATTGGAATGAAAGATTATCCGTAAATTTGGTAGATTTAAAGATTTTTATATATTCTGTGAAAAGTCGCGGTTACGAAAATTCTTCTGCTAGTCACATTTTTCTGTTTTATCATTAATATTTCTTTAAGGTATTACTGGATGGACCGTCGGGCAAAAAGTTAGTTCAAAATAGGCGAATCGTGGATTTACAAGTCTAGATCATGGTGTACATGTTTAGTTTTACAAATAGCTAATTTAGTAAAAAAATAAACACTCAGAATGTTAATTTTTTCACTTTTAATAATAATTGAAGTCAAATTCGACGATATTGGCCGCGTGCTTGGCTGAGGTTTTGTCAGTGACTATAAATCCGTTTCAATTGTCCAAACAAAAAAAATTACTCAATTTTTAAATTTAATTAATACATTCAGATCATCTTATTATTATCAATAATTACGCAAAAACTCAATATATATTTGAGTTTCCCAATGATTGCTATTAATTCAACGTTAAAAAAGGCGATACGCTCATTACTTTAATTAATTTCTCGACAGTTACTCAGTCGATTGATTTGAAACTGAGCATAATCAATCGATTGATCCTAAATCTTGATGATATAATATTTTCAGAATTTACGGCGATTTAGTTCCATTCGTGTTGCAATCATTAACGTCTGCAGAAGCTGTTTTCCCCATAAGCGACCGTGTTAAATTCATATATTTATAACTATTGAATTGGTTAGTGAAAAATTCTAAAATAATTCATGTATTGTTATTTTATCAAGAACTATCTATCATTCCTCAAATTTTCAAGGATTTTTGCGGTTTTTAATATCCATCGATAATACCTTAAACATTCGGTGACACCCTATTTTTTTATAGGTTTTTATCGTCGTTATAAAAATCTTCAGATTTTTTTACACGCTTAGAGCCGATTATATCAGACATGTATAGTTATTTTGTATATAAATTATTAGATAGAAATATGGCCAGCATGTCATCTCTATAAAATACTGCATAAATTTACACGATTTTTTAAGTTGTAATTTTTTTTTTTGTTAAAATTCGCTAACTTGGCTTGAAATTTTACCAGTAAATTGTTTAATAATCGGGTTCGCGAAAGGATACCTAAAATATGTAGCTACGAGCGACATTTTTGAAAAAAAAACAGCAACACGTGTGACAACATATATTCTGAGGCCACTACCGATTTACATCCAGTCAGAGAGAAAAAGAAGGAGAAAATGCAATGTATGTGTACATTCGTATACACGTATACTCATCGCATTTCTCATCGAGCCGCAGCATTACCAATTAATCACAGATCCGTTACTGCCCCATGCCGTCAATTGCAACGAAAGAACAATCGGCAGATTGCCCAATAAAGAATACGAGAACGTGCGATATAAGTGATAATCGGCAACGGCCCCAAGTGGAAACGGTTCGGCCTGTCCATCAGACACTGATTCAACAGCCCGTTTGCCTCCCCCTGCTGCGTTATGTCGTTTTACTGACTCAAAAATTCGAGTCACTATGAGCCATAATATATCTATAAATCCACTTGTACCTGTGTGTGTGTCTTTAAATCAGAGTTGTGAAAATAGTAATTTTAAAATAATGCATTACTCATTTACTTTTAATAATGTGTATTGGATAAATTCTCCATTACAAATTACAAAAGTAATGTGTAATGTATGTGTGTTCCATTACAAATGAGAAAAGTAGTGTGTAATGGTTGCATGATCCATTACAAATTTTAAAAAGTAATGTGCAATGGTTGCATGATCCATTACAAATTTCAAAAAGTAATGTGTAATGGTTGCATGATCCAGTACAAATTTCAAAAAGTAATGAGTAATGGATGCACGTTCCATTACAAATTTCAAAAAGTAATTTGTAATGGATTGCATGTTCCATTACAAACTACAATTGATAAAAAGTAATTTGTAGTGGAGAATATTCCATTACAAATAGAAAAATTGCAGTGCTCACATTAGAAATTTGCACATTGCTATCTGATTATTTTATTTCGCTCATTGAAATTTGTTTTAAGTAAATTCGTTTTTCTTGTGATGGAATATTCTCCATTTGTGATGGAATATTCTCCACTACGAATTACCTTATTGTAATTGTATTTTGTAATGAAGCACTCATTAATCATACATTACTTTTTCAATTTGTAATGGAACATGCGTCCATTACTCGTTACTTTTTGAAATTTGTAATGGATCATGCAACCATTACACATTACTTTTTGTAATTTGTAACGGAACATGCATTCATTGCACATTACTTTTCTTATTTGTAATGGAATACACATCCATTACACATTACTTTTGTCATTTGTAATAGAACATATGTCCATTACACATTACTTTTGTAATTTGTAATGGAACGTATATCCATTACACATTACTTTTGTAATTTGTAATGGAACATACATCCATTACATATTACTTTTGTAATTTGTAATGTATACAGTAATGCATTATCAAAATAATGCATTATTCACAACTCTGCTTTAAATGTATATCAGAGAACGGCGTTTGTTGAGACATAAGACTTCAAGGCCCTTCCTACGAAATGATTCTTCCCAAGCTCAATCTTCCTCAAGTCCCAACGTCATCAAAATCACTTTTTAACGGATGTACGCAGCTTTGCGAAAAAAAAAAATTAACGTTTCGTTGTAAAATATATTTCGGCATCGTTCACATGATAGCTTGATATTGTCGATGGCCAACATTGCACAAATACAACGTTTTCGAAATGTCCTTTCTCCATATGTGTACGTATATACACGAATACACGTTTCACATGTGTGTGTGTGTGTGTGTGTGTGTGTACACAGACGCGCGCGCGTGTATGACCGAATGTACGTATATACGCGGCGAAAAGACGAAACAGAGTGGAAACACGCGCACATGTGAATTTCTCGTGTCGACCTTAAGGTACACATAGCGAGCACATTTTTCAAGTGTTCCGTGTATTAAAATTATTTTTGTTTTTTTTTTTTCTTTCTTTTTACACGCACACACAAACACACACGCGGGCGCCGACGCACCTCGAAGTTTCTCACTGCCTGTATTTCAAATTTTCCATTCTACTCTGTTAATTCGTAATTCGATCGGTAAATTGAAAATCGGACTTGAGACGTTGGATGTACGATGAATAAAAGGAAATTCGTGACGAAAGTGTGCCTTTCGCGTATTGCAGTTTTCTGTGGAATTTTTTTTTTTGTCGTTTACTTACCCACGTTTACTTGGAGCGAGTTCCGTCAAAAAACGAGCGATGCACGAATATTTATGTATATATGTATATATATATATATATATACATATATATATATATGTACACACACACATACACACGTGCGTGTGTGTATAAATGCGATACGTATATGCACGATGTTAAAACAAAATATGAAGGAAGTGTGTACGAGGCGCACAACATTGACGACGACGACGACGACGACGACGACGACGTGAGTCGACTCGCGCTGCTCACACCGCGCGGGGCTTGTGTTACTTTTTTCTCTCGTCGAAGAACCCGCGCTCTCGTTACGTTTGAGCCCCGCCGCCTCGCGTTCGTAATGTGTCGCGAGAGGAGAGAAAGAGAGCCCCAAGCGCGAGCGAGATCCACCGAGCTCACGCGAGAGAATCGAGCCAAAAGCATAAGCGCCGCTTGACACAGGTGTTGGCCCCAAGGTGCGAGAAGACGTCGATGCTGCCGCCTGGTAGCGTCGCCACGTACCACTTTTCATCATTGCGTTTCGCACGCGCTTCATCGCCACGGATTATAACGCTTTTTTTCTTTCCGGCTCGCTCCTTTTTTTTTTTTATTACACGCGCCTTCGAAACGCCGTTGAACGCTCATGTTACATTGATAACCGCGGGGCTTGGTGGGTTTACTTGTTTTTTTGTTGTCTTTTGCAGCTCGTGGAACGGTTCCACAATCCGAGGACGCGACGCAACCGACGCCATTTTGGTTCCCAAGGGGGTGCCCCACAACACTGCGAATTCAAGTGTTGTTGTTTTTAACACAGCTACGTGTGTTACGTTGTGGCAATTTTTCACACATTTCCGAGTGTTTAATTTCAGGATAAGCTTCCTGATTTTTGTATTATACGGTTGAGTGTATTATTTCTATGCATGTTTGATGTTTTGATGATTTTTTTACACGCTGCATTAGGGTGGTCCATTTTTTATTTTATTTTTTGCGGTTCTATCCGATCAAATTGTGACAAATAGAGAAAAAAAAATATCATGAAGGCTCCCTGCAATTGAAAAATATTTAGAGGTCGCTACCTCGGTTGAAACAAAATTATTCTGAAAATGAATGAAATTGAATGATTTATATTATTTCCAAACTATTTGTCGGAATACAAATTTGTTTATACTTTTTATAACAATGTAACTTTATCTTAAGGGGTTACGTGGGTTTCGCAGACAAAAAAAAGCATTTTTTCTCTATTTTTTTTTATATAATATTAAATTATTTTATTCAAAATGTGAAGCACATAAAAGAACAACATTTCAACAATATTAAAAAAAAAAATTCATCCAAAAACCTGGGAAATTCCGCCGGTGGGACCTGGTTTTCGAAGACCCCTCAAAAAAAAGTGTCCTCGTGGTAGTCAGGATAACTCATGATAGCTTTATGTGAAATTAAAAAACCAAATTTTTTCTGTTAGTAGATAAGTATAGCTCGTGATTGAACAAAGGATTTTTTTTTTAATTGAAATTTGAATGTTTGACAGAGTTGTATGCAAAATAGTTCAATTTTTCAGTACAATTTACACTACGTATAGTCTTGTAAAATTAGTTGTAATCGAAAAAAAAACTTTCGTTCAATCACTAAGCAATGCTATTTTAAAGAAGTGTGCAAAATTTCAATAAGATCGGTGCATTAGTTTCTAAGAAATCATGTCCACCGACTTCAAAAATAGTGTTTTGAGAAAAATGCGTTTACCTGCGCCGCTTCCGGCCAGTCGTTCCCAACAGGGGGAATTTCCAAAGGCTCTCTCTCTCTCTCTCCTAGACTTTTACTCCGATTGACTTACAACTTAGGAAGAATATTCTAGACGTATTGTACTATTAGATAATAAAATTTAAAAAAATGGATTTTTTGAAATTTTCTCGTAACCCCTTAATTCTTTATAGCATGCGCAATCGTACTGATATTGAAATTTGGCATATTTTTCCGATGTTTACATACGACTAACAGCAGATACTGTTTCTGTACTTCATCATATGTAATAGCCTGATTAAATTCTTCTATAAGGGCAACTCCTCGCTCTGCTGTGTCGTTTACTACACGGAATCCTTTGCAAATAGCGAAACTCTTTAAAAAGCTTTCATCACTTTTCTACTTGAGTGAGTCCCGAGCAAGAAATTTTGGTTCTATTTTTATTATTTCCAAAAATCTCAAGCTACAAGCGGTTTCAAAGTCTGCCAATCTGATGTTAAGAAGGCTCTGTTATATCAGCTTTCACTTGACGACTAGTACTCCCTGGACGTGCTAATGATTCCGTCATTTCGCGCTTCGTCTTAATTGGAAGGTCGTCATCGAATAAAGACAAACAGATTAACTCTTCTGACAGATACCATAGATGAGTCAAGAACTTTTTTAGGACGGTAGTAGCCACATTAAGGTAGTACTCTCGCCAAGGCGTTTTCCTATAGATTTTTTTTCCATTTTGAGGACTCATTCTGGTCACTATTCAATGATGACCTCCAAAATTGCAAAAGGATTCACCGTTCCGTTTTCAAGATATTGGCAATCAAAGATTTCATGGTTTTACACGTGTTCTTATGGAGAGCAGTGGAAAGTTTCACATTTCACGCAATAACTTCGAAACATTTCTACAGATTTTTATTTTTTATTTTCAATTACAGAAGAACATATGACGAAGTAGGTAAAAAAAAATCATGAATTTTGACCGTCTAGTTTCGGAGATATAGCGACTTAAATTAAGCCATGTCTAGCGACGCTAGCGCCACGAAGCGACTAAAGCAGACTAGAACTAGATTATTGTAGTATGTGCATATACGTAAACGCAGAGTATCTACGGACTAAAAGCCCGAATGGATAGTCTGACACAAAAGTGAAGGTAGGCAACCATTATATTGGGTGAAGTAAAAAGTTCTGAACGTTTTCCGCTAAATTTCTTCAGTGAGCCATATCTCACGATGAATAGATCGCATCGGGTCATACTACACGGCGATTTAAAGGTGACATTACGCTTCAAAAAAAGTTCTTTGACAGTTTTGTGTTTGGTGAAGCCAGTTGTGTGTTACAGCGTTCCAAAATGGAGGTAAAAAAAGAGAAAATTCGATACATTTTTCAGTACCACTGCGACCAAGGTGAAAAGGCGGAGCAGGCGGCCAAAAAAATTTGTGCTGTTCATGGACCCAATACAGTATCGAATGCAACACCAAAGCGGTAGTTCCAAAGATTCCGTTCTGGTAATATGGACGTCGAAGAGGAGGCACGCTCTGGTAGGCCAATCGTCGAAAATGTCGATAAAATCATGAAAATCGTCAAGTCTGACCGGCATGTGAGCACTTATTCCATTGCCCAGGAACTGAAGATTAGCCAGAAAACCGTTTGGAACCATTTGCATAAGGCTGGTCTCAAGAAGAAGCTCGATGTATGGGTGCCACACGAATTGGCGCAAAAAAACCTTTTGGACCGAATTGATGCCTGCGGTTCTTTGCTGAAACGTAACGAAATCGACCCATTTTTGATGCGGATGGTGACTGGTGATGAAAAATGGGTCACATACGAGAACAACAGCCGAAAAAGATCGTGGTCCAATCGCGGTGAGCCAGCCCCAACGATCGCCAAGACCGGATTAACGGCCAAAAAGGTTTTGCTGTGTGTTTGGTGGGATTGGAAGGGAATCATCCACTATGAGCTGCTCCCATCGGGCCAAACACTCAATTCGGATCTCTACTGTCAACAACTGACCAGATTGAAGCAGGCGATCGACCAGAAACGGCCAGAATTGGTCAATAGGAAGGGTGTTGTGTTCCATCAAGACAACGCCAGGTCGCACATATCTTTAACGACGCGCAAGAAGCTCCGAGAGCTCGGATGGGAGGTTCTATCGCACCCGCCGTATAGTCCAGACCTGGTACCAAGCGATTATCACCTTTTCAAGCATTTGCAAAATTTTCTTGATGGTACAAAACTGGCCTCAAGAGTGACTTGTGAAAATGAGCTAGACAAGTTTTTTACCGATAGAGACGAGGACTTCTTCAATCGCGGAATTATGAAATTGCCTTAAAAATGGACAAAACTTATCGAACAAAACGGCGCATATTTGATCTAAATCGGATAATCCTATGTTAATTTTATCGTCGACATAAAGCGAAAAAACGCTCAGAACTTTTTACTTCATCTAATATTTGCCACATACCGCGTGACGTCGGGCGAACGTTTCTATAGTAATGTGGCGATGCGCAAACGCATAATTTGCGAGTGGTGGCAAGTATTCATTTTCCCCGGGGTATTCACTTTACCCGGACTTCCACCACCCGTTCGTTTCCAAAGAGACGAGGAACAAGTTTTTGAACATTATGTAGTTCTTGAAGATAGTTGGCCCGAGTAGCTCAGCCTGCTAATCAAGAGTCGTAAAATCCGAAAATTGAACTACCGAGGAACATTTCTAAAACGTTGATTCAGGGCTGTGAAAAAAAGTTCATAATAAAGTGATTTATTGCGCACAACAGAATGTGGAAGAATTAATAACAAATTTTTAATACTTCTCTTCCGAATTTCAATGAATCAAGTCGATTCGCATTCTTCGCTTTAAAAAATGCCTTCCGCGATTTATTTTCGCGTTTCGAAAAGCTGCTCGCGTTTGACGTAGTATTTATGGCTGTACGGCTATGTGTATTTTTCCATAAGCCGTAGCCCCGGTGGCGAAGAATAGTTTACATTGGTATAGTGGCTGGGCGTTTCATCAACGTGGAAAAATCTCTTATCAAGGGTTGTCGTCATGGTTACAGAGCACGGTAGGATTCACGCTGATAAGAAGGCACGGGCTTTTTTCTTCTCTCTCTCTCTCTCTCTCTCTCTCTCTCTCTCTCTCTCTCTCTCTCTCTCTCTCTCTCCCTCTCTCTCTCTCAATATTTAGCCATAAGGCACGCGCATATATATTCACATGGACGCGATCGTTGTATCGAATAATAATAGTCGGTAAAAATGAACAACATTGGTGGACGCGGCAATCTCCTTCGTCTGGCAGCTTTCGCTTAGGTCAACACTCGAATGGGTGACCGCTCAGTCGAGTATGCAGCAAATGGCAATTATATCGAGTTTTCAATGGCAACGCAGCCGCCTGTATCGTTACAGCTTTTCCACAGTTTTCCTGGGCCCCTCGTCCGAACGCAATACCAGAATTGCACTAGGAAACTCTGAACAATATTCCGGTGTAATCTTCGAGGAACTGGAAATAGTGAAGGAACAAGTCAGGGACAAAAATAAGAGGGCTAAGAACGTAAAGGTATCTATTCTAATGAATAGATAAGGAAGAGCAGCTGGCAAAGTGTTGAATTATCGTAGATCTAAATAACCCTCTTTATTTTTAATAATAACTCGATGACTCGATACAATACTCGAAAAATATATTATACAAAATATATCAACGTAGTCGCGCAAGCCTTGCCGTTACAAAACCATTAATTCGCTTCGCGACTTTTCAATAACGCGTGAACCATAAAATGGTCCGAATGTGACAACGTTCCGGTTCGATGCACCACCCCCCCCCCCCCCCCCCCCCCCCTCCCCCATATTTTACAACGATAACTTTCACCTTTGTACCGAATGGTCAATTTTTCGCACTTATCGATAACACTTATATTCGAGAAACGAAGATCGCAACAGATCATGCATTCCTTGACGTTTCTTCGCAAAACCATGCAGACGCAAGAAATAAATCACATAGCAATGGAAAATTATCATCCATATGTGTATGAAACCTACGAATATTACCCCTAAGTAGAACGTGGCATTATTTATTTACAAAGATAACGTGTATATTATATGTATATTTGGGATAGTGATTTTATAATTTGTTATCGCGCGCTAATTGGTCGTTAGGAGCTGAGATCTCGTCTTTGACCAGGAATTAAAAAATAAACAATAATAAGAGATGGATATTCATCAATGTTTTTGGTAGTAAAAGTGAATATAGAGGTACACGTTTTTTTTTGTTGTTGTTTTTGTTATAGGCTTTCGATGAATAAAAAATCGACCCCTTTTCGCATTGCCCACTCTAAATTATTTCTAATAAAATAAGAACGATGGTTTTTATTTTTTTTTCTCACAGGACTCTTGCAGTGTTTTTATGTACAAGGCGTTGTTTCCAGGTTACGACGAAATAACTCGCGTCTACTCGACTCGTTGCAAAGTAACTTACGTTTCACTAAAGCTTTACAATATTTTGTACATGCAAACGTTTCGTTATTTTTATCCATTGGTATACATATGTATCTTGACATTGCTTATTTTTTATACGGCTTGTCATTCGTGAGGCGAATCACGCGTCACACTTGACAACGAACAGACCCGGGGCTTTTAAGCTTTTTCAACCGCAAAACAAACGTAACGATTTTCCCATTCGCCCCTCCTATCATAATTTAACCGATACAATTCAGGTATAGCCACCGTTCGAACGAAATAATAATAATTTAACAAACCTCTCCTTACGAATTAATAACGAATGTGTGTTAAAGAAAAAACACGTTAAACATTATAGCGTAGAAGAATATTAAGAATAATCTTAAGTAATCGGTAAAAAGTTCCTTTTCAAATTCACCAATTATGTTCAATTATATGATGTCGTCGAGAAGTTACGAATGATTCTCTAGATTTATTTCCGCTTTCCGGCTATTGGACATTACTGAATGAACGGCAATGATTTCCGCTAAGAATCGTAATTAAAAATCCGAAGACTTTTGCGGTCGTCGCACCCCGACGTTCCAATGGCGAAAATGGAAGAATTTATCACACAAGACATTTTTTTATTATTTTTTATTGGGAAATGAAATGTTTTGTTTCGAACTGAAGTTAAGTGCTCCAGCGAGTCTCTGCCGAGAATTCAGACTTGCTCGAGATGTTGTGAACATCGATTTCGAATAATAGTGCCGAAACATTATTAACAACTTGTTCAATTGAATTATCGTTGAACAAGTGATCAATGAAGAATAATCTTTATATCAAAGAAAATAGTTGATTTTTCTGAATACGTATGAAATTCAAAAAAGATTCTTTTTGATTATCGATTTTTTTTCAACGTTCTATTCATGAAGACGTTCGTCGCCTTGAAAACTACATAAGGATAATTTGGCACTATTTATCAAATGATGTGCACAATTCGCAGTGGCCTATCCATTTTTCATCACCTTAAACGAACATTCACAGAGAAATCTCGAAAAAAAATTAATAAGTATCAAGAAAATCGATGAAGTCGTTGCATATGAAGACGCAATTTTTCACTTAATTTTCGTTCAACTATTTGCTCAAACTTTGGCATTATCACTACTCGATGATCACAACGACTTCAATGTGCCTGAATTTATTGACGTTTTTGACGAATGGCAAAGTGCTTAAATTCTGATATATTCTTAATGATCGATCATCCGAAAACGAATTCTTTACCGTGGGAATATCATCGAACTTTGAATTCCGCTGGAATTCGACTTACCAGCTAGTTCTATTTCGAAATGGATATTTATTTACACACTAGGGATAGTAGAGATTTTTTCTGTGTTTGGCCGAGGCTTGGTGAAGAAGTCACTGACCTGCACCAGGTCGTTCCAGAATATCTCGCAAGCATTTTGATTGATTGAAACAAAAAAAATGTCTTCACCCAAACTCATATTGTTTTGTTTCCTTTTTTTTCCCTTATTAATCATATGTTTTGGCTCAATCTACGATGATATCGAAACGACGGCTGGTCTTTCCAAATGACCGTTCTCACGGCACAATTTGTTCATCGTTGAGCCCAATGACGCGGCGTGAGCGGCCGCTAGCTGGTGATGATGATGTTGATGATGATGGTGGTCCGGTGAGTGGCTCGCTGAGACGAGAACCGGCGAACGTGAGAGCCGCCCTGGTGGCGATGCAGACTCTATCTTTGGCGAGTGACTGTCGAGCAGTTGCTGATGTTGCTGTTGCTGAGGTTGTTGGTGTTGCTGGTTAGCCAGCATGTCGTAATAAACGTTGGGTGTTGGTGATTGGTACGATAGTATGCGATTCGTGGCCTGAGGGCTCGAGAGGTACAACGCATTTCCATACGCTGGCTGGGATCCCATTCTCAAATCTGTATAATTATCTGGAACGACAAATCGTCATTGTTCATTTATTGAGATGAACGAGCACTTCGGCACTTCTTGGATGAAAATCAGCAGTTTAATATATTTCTACGGACAAAAATTGTACATTTGTACTAAATCTGCCGATTTTATTATATTTTTATTTTATTTTCATTTCAATATTTCACTTATTTTTCCTTATGTCAATTGAATTCCAACGTTATTATTTTTCTCTTTCAATTTAATTCTAGCAATATTTTATCAACAATGATTTTCTTTTATTCTTATCTTGTTTTAACGAACATTTACATGTTAAAACAGATTTGAAAAAAAAAAACATTTTTATGTTTTTTTCTGTATTTGTACTAGATCTGCCGATTTTAATCTATTTTTATTTCAGCATTTAATTTATTTTTCCTTTTGCTAATTTAATTCCAACGTTATTATCTTTCTATTTCCATCTAATTTTAGCAATATTTCATAACAATGATTTTCTTCTATTCTAATTTTGTTTTAGAAAAGATTACAAGTTAAAACAGGTGAGAAAAAATATTTTTATGTTTTTTTTTCTGTATTTATACTAAATCTGCAGATTTTAATATCTTTTTATCTATTGTTATTCTAATATTTTATTTATTTTCCCTTATTTCAATAGTATTCCAATCTATTTTGTCAACAATGAATTGCTTTCATTCTAATTTTTTTTAACAAACATTTATATGTAGAAACAGATGAATAAAAAACAATTTACCTTTTTTTAATATTACAATTTTTATGAAATAACTTCAGAATTGAAGGAAAATGAATTAAATTTAAATGAAATTGAATTAATTAACAAGATGAATTAAGACGGAGACATGAAAATAAAACGAATTCAGTCAAAATGTAAGGAATTTATGTATGTACGTGGAAATGGAGAGAAAGTACCGTGAGAGGGCGTGAAATTAAAAGATCATTCCGCGACTAACCTGGCTCGAGTTTCAAATTGTTGTTATTGTTGTTGTTGTTATTGTTGTTAATAGCGCACTGCGGGGCGTTATTGGAGATGGATGTGTCCGTTTGTTTCATGCCACCTTTAGGCTTTCGCTTGCGCGTTTGAATTGTGTCCTTCTTCATGGACGGGGGTCTGTTGATTCCGTGCAATTTGAAGTAGAGACCGCACGCGTTGCACACCGGTTCGCCACTCGTGTTACGTCGCCACAACGAAGTTATGTTGGTCCCACAATTGCTGCATATTAGGCCAATGCGTTTCGACGCCGACTGCGTGAAATAACATACATTCAAATTAGAGGACTCTCTTATGCCGAAAGACATTCAGGAACAAACAAATAACGCGAAAGAAAAGAATAAAACTAAATTTTCCGTATTCACAAGAATATTGGCTTCTAAATTTTCTTCACTAGTGTTTTCGCTCTTCAGATACATTTATGAAATGAAAAGTATAGTTGATCCATTTATTAAAACAGTAATTACGCAAATTCTATGATAAAGTACATTCCCATCAAGCTAAAGGTTCGAAAAAAATACTCAAAGCAAACTTTTCCCATCGATAGACAAAAATTTCGTGAGCGAGAAACTCAAAGACATTTCGCGAGAACATTTCGATTAGAAGAGAAACAAGAGAGCGAGAGAGAGAGAGAGAGAACTAGGTTGTCAAGAATTTTTGAAAATACAAAAGACAGAAAAAAAATATTAAATTATTTATGGACAGTAAAAGTATAAATACGAAAAAGTCCTTAGGATATCGTCTCGATTTTTAATATCGCGTGCATCAAGCTAGTACCATATGCAAACAGTGCGAGGAGAGAAAAAGCAAAAGAAAAAAGTATCTAAAATGTATTTTATAAATGGAAAAAAGCCATGAGCGAGAACAAGTTCGTGAATGAGAGTGATGTTTTATGGGTTGTCAATCATGGGTCACCATACATCACCATCAAACTCCTAAATATCCGTTTTGTTCTCTTACGAGAGCAGACAAGAAACGAGAGCGAGAGAGGTAGAGAGAGAGAGAGCTCATGAAGAAATGTGGGTAATGAGAAAATGGGCTAAAATCAATTCAATGGAAAAGCTGTCGGGAGGAAAAAAAATTGAAATAGATATTAGCTGAGGAAAAAAGCCGCGGGAAAACGCAGCAAGGAAAAAAGCAGAAAAAATACGGAATAAAATTTATATTGCGAGAGAGGAACAAGGTGTTAAATTGAGGATTGTGAATGCTGATTTGGAAGGTTAATGTGACACCTACCAAGCGGCGGCTCGATTTCTCCTCGAGGACGCGACGGGCACTATTACACCCATAGAAGTTTTTGAAGAATTCGCCCTGGTCCGCCACTGAAACAGACAGGAGGCCAAAACGTTAAGGGTCGTTTCACGTACGACTATTCACCCGGTTTTCTTTTGTTTCAAATTTAATTTTTCTTCTTTTCATCACAAAATAAGAATAAACAAAAACGGAACTATCCAACGAGAACGCGTTCTACCAGCGATCTCGTGGGAAATAAAACAAGGGTATTTGAACTGGACGTATATCTGTGGCCGTTTCTTTCTGCAAGTCTCGTGGCATAATAATTGGCAAAAAAAAGGAACGAAAAAAAAAACCAAAAAAAAAAAAACCAATGACGGTCCATCACGTAGATTTTGCCAGAATTTCTCAGCCTCACAATACTATATTGGCAATACCACGGGCGAATTCCCACATAGGCTCCTGGTCGCCTTTCGGAGGCCCAAGCAGCCGCCGGTCATGCGCGAAAAAAAATTTTTGAATTCGTACTTCGTATGAATTTGAGTAAGCATACAGTAGAAACGAGATCAAATTGAGACAATGTTCGTTCGATGAGAGCTTCGTAGAAAAAAAAAAACACATTGAAAACTTTGACAGGAGTGGGTGTTGAATTAACGAGAATTTATTTGTCTTCGGAAGTAGAGCAATTTTTTATTCATCTCTTGAAGTGTTGCGCGAGGAGGGGTATGATCGGATGAAAAAATCTGTCTTAATTTTTCTCGTTTCTCGACAATGCCCGAATTTCTCTCTCCCTCTCTCTCTCTCTCTCTCTCTCTCTCTCTCTCTCTCTCTCTCTCTCTCTCTCTCTCTCTCGTTATCTACCTCGCTTGCTCCTCTCTCGCTTTTCTTGACGAAAAAAAATCGAATAACAATATATGTATGTATATGCATATATATATATATATATATATATATATATATATATATATATATATATTTATATATGTGCATATATATTGTTTCCCGTATGACCAAGGCGGTGACCGTAGCTCCTTGCTTACCAGGCGCCGTGGTTGTTTGACCAGTGGCCGATTCATTCCGTTCATCTTGTGGTAGAGACCGCAGGCATTGCAAAGATAATGTCCAGTTCCATCTCTTCGCCATAAGGGTGTAGATATTGCGCCGCAATTAACGCACTCCCGACCCTCGGTAAAGTACTCGGCCTCGATGTTGTGCTGCACTGTGTTTTGCGTATATTCATTTTTTTTTGTTCTCTTCATTCTTTATTCATTACGTTAAATTCGATCTTTTGTTAAAAAAAAAAAAAAATTCGCGCCGGTAATCGGATTGCGGGTGCAGAAAGAGATCGATTAAATTGTTGATATCGAAGAATCTTAGGCGCCGTGACGATTTTGCCACGAGACCTTTCGTAACCAACGCTGATGACGATTTTTCTTTTTTGCTCTCAAAGATACACTTGAGAGAAAATACCTGGTACACGAATGCTAGAAGTGACATTTTTCGATAGTGCGTTATTTGAGAAATGGAAATTCCTATTATTCAGTTTTTTCGAATTTGAAAATAAATTTTTATATTTTTAATTTGTCAAGTGTTGAGTTTTATTTTCTCGAATTTTCATGTGCGCACGACTGGAAAGTCAGGCCAATTTTGGTCCGGGCAAGGTTCTCAAAAAATGTGGAGGTTTCAAATTTGGCCTATGAAAAAAGCGCTGAACATGCTGCTAAAGTTTTTACAACTTAATCCAAGTCCCTCCAAACAGAGGAGAGATTTTTCCACTAAAGTTTTAGTTTCAACGCAGGATACATTACTATAGTTTTCCCTGTAGGCGAGTTTCGCCACTAATCGTTATTATACGTTTTTAATGAGTCTCGCGGTCAATGTCTCACTAATCAGTTTTCCCCGATGACTTTCCAACACATATTCTTCGTTGTCAAAAATTCTGTCCTACTAAAAGTTATCTCTCATTTTATTCTCGTAGTTTCCACATCCGTACAATAACAAGATCGACACAGAAACACGATTTTTTTCGGCGAGACAGAAGGAGCTGGCATAATCGAAAAATTAATATTTATAGTGCAAAGTCACTGTATACAAGGAAGAAGCGAAGTTCACAGGGATCGGATGGTGGGTTGCAGGAGACGGACGTGACTTTATCAGGACTTCCGGCGTTTAACGATAGCGCCGAAGAGGCGAATATATATATATATATATATATATATATATGAGTAGACGTGAACCGGGAACTTCAACGCTCCTCCCACACTTGTAACTTTTACGTTACAAGCTCCCTATACAGTACACGCGCCCATGCGGTATAAAAAGAGGAAAACAATTATTTTAAGACCAGTGCGGGCTATCTGCGCGCATTATTATCGTACATGCACGAAGCTGTCATGCGGTGGTCGTATTTTTTTTTTTTCCCCCTCAAACGCAACCCTTTCCAAGCCAGACCTACAATGGATATCTCGGTGAATATAATGTACCATGAGAGAAAAAAAAACCATTACAATTGCCTCGAAGCAATTCGGAGGAAACTTTCGGACAAAATTCAATAATTTATTCGTGTCCGTGTGAAATTATAATTTTCTTGAAATCAAAGCTATTGTAAATTTCATGGAGACGAAAAAAAAAATTATGATTTAGGTAAATTATGGGAAATTAGCTATGGGGATTTTTCTACCACGTGAGGAAAGAATTCAAAGGGCAAGATGAGTGTGCCCTTATTCCTGAGATTGCACAGAGCAATCGGATATTATGTAAGTTAATAAGTTCGTTGGTGAGAGATTATGAGGATATGCTGACGGGGCTAAATATCCTTTGGAACGTTCTTCTGCGAGCTTCGTATTGCGATCCCGCGTCTACACGACGCCTCGCGTATGCGTATATACATATATATATATATATATATATATACGCATACATATATTCTCACGAGTGTATGCCAAAGCTAATGAAACGTGCACCTATCGCGAGACAGATTCAATGAACCCGAACAACCTTTTGCGCTCGTTATTTTTCAAATAAACAATGCACATGATCCCGAGTCGATGACCACGGAACATTCTGATATTATCGTTCAAGAATTTATACCACACGTACATTCCCACAGTATGAAGTTTGATTTGAGGCCGTTTGATTTTGATTGATTTGATTTTTCGTTTTTCACGAATTCTTAAAATGTAACATTTTTGAAAATATGTTTGGAAAATTTCAAGTCGCTCCGTACCAAATTGAGGGAGCTATGGACATTTGTGGGTAGGTGAACCGGCGAATTACCAATCGACGAATTTTAAACGCGTTTTACTCAAAATGATTTTGTCAATATCGATGACCGCGATATCGCAAAAATCGCTGCGCCGATCAACTTTGAATTTCACAAGCTTCTTTTACATATCGAAAAGCAGTACTTGAACGAAGGATTTTTTTTTTCGATGAATAGTTATTTCTTTTTTGTCAAGAAAAATAGAGCGTTTTTCACCGAAAGTCGATACTTCCACTTTGAACCGCGGCCATTTTTTCGAAAAACAAGATTTTATTAAATCCTTCGTCCAACCACTAAATAGTTACATGCAAAACCTAAATGCGTTTGATTTTTTTTATTTCGGATGTTTTGTTTCCGGACAGAACGTTTTTCAAACAGCAGTTTACACGAACCATCTTATGTACCATATATATAAATATTTTTCAATAAAACATTGTAAAAGATACCGTAAACCATAATTTTTAATGTAAAAAAAATTGAAAACCTACACACGTTTTCCCCGAAAAGAATCACGAAAATTCCTCTTTTTTCCAGTCACGAGCTAGACGTAACCCATTAATCAGAATTTCATTGCTTCGTAATTCGACAAGTCTCAAAAAATCACTTTCAAGGGAGATTTCTACTTTGTTGGGACAATTTTTTTTATTTATTTTGCTGTATCGAAAAGAGCCAATGCTTAAGAATACGCGCAGCAAATTTCAAGTCGATATAAATAAAATTCGCAAAGTCATAGGCCGATAAAGAGAAGCGGCCTGCAGGTATGAAATTCGAAACGCTTGGGTTTGGGTTTGTTTGGGTTGGAGGCAAGACTAGCCCGAAGACTGGAGCAGGCGGCTCAAGAAGAACTTTTTGAAGGAGAGGAGGGTGTACTCTTGTGGTCCTGGCATAGCAGATTAGGTGTAAGTATGAAATTTTTCATTTTATTCGCACATAAACTTCAGTTTAACTCTAAATGCGTTTTTCTCGGAACCACGTTTTTCAAGTTTGCGAAAGTGCTCCTACACGCCCTAGATGAGCAATCGTTATGAAATTTGGCAGGCACGTGTACGATAAACGTCTTTATTCGTTGAACTGGAATTATCCAAAAATATTCAAACTTTTTTATTTTATAAACAAAAAAATTGTAAAATTTTTTGATAAAAAATTAAAATTCCATTTCGATCGCTCGCTATTTTTTCATTTTTCAATTTTTCTTCTTGATTCTAGCTAGACTTATACACAATATTGTACAAAGTAAAAATATGTTTGATTTGTTTGCTTCAGATCATCTGTCCTGGACTTAGGACTTCCGCAAGAGACGAATATCATAACCGGCGCGCCGACATACGTGGCTCCTCCCACTCCCAGTACCATGTTTGGTCAAACTTTAAAAAATATTATCATGTTGAATAAAGACCGCTTGATGAACATACCAAATTTCAACATTTTATATTTAATATTTTTCGGATAAAGAATTGGTGAAATATCGAACATTTTTTTTCGTGCAAAATTAATTGGTTGATTATTCTAAAGATTTATGTTTCAGAATTGTCTTTGCTTTTTGTAATTTCCTTTTTCGTAGATGATTTAAGGCTGTATTTATGAAACGGTTCGTTCAACTACTTGGAAACTTCTTGAGAGCGATGTGAAATCTTTCTCCAAAAAAATATAAACGATTCGCGATTGTTTATCCATTATTCCAAATTGAAAAAAAAAGAAGGGGGACATTCTGCAAAGGTTCATCAGTATTTTGGAAAAACCAACGAAATCCTTGCGTATGCAGAAAAAAATTGTTTACTGATTAGCTGTTGATAACTTTTTAATATGATTATTATTTCGAATTGATGTCCGTAGAAACTTCAATATATCTCAATTTCCTCTTTTTTTTATGCCGTGTCGCCAAGTATCAGAATGCTCATCATTGATGTTTATTCAAAAAAAAAAAAAAAAAATATCATTCTCGCGCTGATGGCTTCGAGGAAACGAGTCGATTCTCGATCGGAATTCTTCATTATTAATCGAGTTCAAGTGGTTGGAAAATGGGCCAGGCTCGTTACAAAGTCATCTGGAAATGTGAGGTGTATCAAATGACTTTTTTCTTTCTGCTGCTTCCGTACATAGGCCAGCTCCGATCGTAAACCGATAGGAAGAGCGAGGTAATTTAATTTGGGACTGCGCAACGACGTGTGGCCAAGAGAAGCCACGTGGCAAGAGATCCCATTCATGGAAAATTCTCGTTCACAAAAAATGCATGCGTGCGTTTCCGCAGTGACCATAAAGTGCCAGTGACAGGCTGTCTATGGCTGATCCGACGTACGAGAGGATGAAAAAAAATCTTCATTCGGAGTCGTGCACTCGAGCAGCGTCATCGCGCGGTGCACATTAAAAGATCGCGGTGTGCACGAAGTTCGTCACAGGCGGCCAGAGATACGCGACCGCAAGATGATGCTTTGAACGACGGCGTGCCGCCACTTGAGAAATGAAAGAAATAGGCCTCATCGTCAAAATCGAAGTAAAGTCAGAGAAGGGGAAGAGAGAGAAAGAGAGAGAGAGAGAGCGAGAGAGAGAGAGAAAGAGAGAGCGAAAAAGTCGTAAATAAAGGGAATGCGACTACCGCCTCGAAAAAAGAAAATCTCCTGTTTCAACGACGCGATGAAAGAAAAGCTTTTCTTCAGCATCACATTATTTTTGCATTTTATTTATATTCTCTATCTATACATATAAAACAGTTCCGTGATTGTCTGATTGACTGACATATAAACAACGCACAGCTCAAACCGCTGAAGATAGAAACATGAAAATTGGAATATATGTTCCTTAGAAGATGTAGAGATGTATTGACGAAGGATTTTACGAAAATCAACTCTTAAGGGGGTGAAAATGAATGTAAACGTTTCTATGAAAATTGTATTCCTTGCGTCTATCAACTTGAAATTTGGTATAAATATTTTTCAAAACAAATAATAAAACTCACATTTTAGCATTTTTTACAACAACTCCTAATTAGGAGTTGCAACGGAGTGTTGAAGTTTGTATGGGTAAATCGAATGTCCTGCTTTTATCTCAATGAAATTGGAAATATATGTTCCTTAAAGAGGTTACCCGCAATCTAAGATTTAAAAAAAATGTATGTTATAGTCCAGACTATACTAAGTCTTTATGAACTTTTTGAAATTTTTTCACTACAAAACACCAGGGATAAAAAATAGTTTAATGGATGTAATTTAACGTGCGGCTAGATAGGCAAGACGTTCACGCTACGGGTGACGTAATTTTTCTGAGTACTTAGCACCAAGATAAACCATATCTAACAACGGATTAACGTAAACTAAACCTTTGTAAACATTTAGAAAAAAAACCCCATCTTGGCCATCGAAAACCGCATTCAATATTGAAGCATCAAGATTTGAAAAAAAAAAAAGAATTATTTTAATCCTTTAATCTTTTTAATCTTTTTAATCCAATAAAAGATTACGACTCCTTCATAATAATTAATAAGGTAGTAACCCAACAGTTTTTCCTCTTCACATAATAAAAGTATAAAAATGCACAATTTTGCCCTTTAATTATACATTTTATAAAAACTTACCATTTACAGAATAAATCTATACCTCGTATACATTTTTTCAAAAGGTTTATTGAAAAAAAACTCATAAATTGGCGTTTGACTTAACTGGACCGCTCCAACATCCTTAAAGGGCGTAGAGGTTGCAGTAAGGAAGGATTAGCTTCTCGCATAGTCAACTATATGTAGGCTGTTCGAGAGTATCGAGTGCCCAAAACTTGATTACGCCTGCCAAAAGCCATAAATCATACAGTGTTGTCTACACTAGGCAAAAGCTAGTTAATTTATAGAATTTGAGCACTATTCGAATTTAACAATTGTACGAATGTCGACAGGAGGGCGTATAATAAAAAAAAACAATCGTTGAGTTTCTCAAATGAAATAATGTAAAAAAAAACAACCTGACTACTCAATAAATGACTCGATAAAAAGAATATTTTTGGAATCAACACCCCGCCCCCTCCGTAGAAGTTCAACGAGGTTTAAATCTCAAACTGAGGATTTTGTTTCTCAAAGGAAAAAAAAAAGCAGATTGCAAACGGAACACAACCCGGACAAGACTCCTTCGACATTTATGGGGGAAAATAAATATTTTTTTTTTACAAAATCATAGATTTCTCAACAACTGAGACAGAAAAATGGGAAAATATTGTTCGAAAATGTGTACGGGCTTTGGCCATAAAAGTAACAATAACTACGGCAACCCACGTGAAAAGAATTGCGCGGTGTACGAGTCGAAAGAATTTTGATCTGGGATATGAAATAAAAATACTCGTATTCATTCATAAAAGTCCAAACGTACACGATATCGCACGTTAGATTAATTGTAATGTCAATATTATTTGGCACATCGATGATGTGCTGACATTGAATCTTGATACGCGATACGAATGTTCGTTTTTTTTTTTTTTCTTAAATTTTCAACGCTTCTCGGACAATGCAGTTACGTCTATCGAAATATAAAGATTACTGTGTTTATGTGAGAACAGACTGGGATCGATTAGATATACAAGTGGAAGCTTCACGAGTGCACTGACTTGGAAAATTATCAAAATAGTCGTACATATATACGAAGCCTCGTTTATAGATACAGCCCTATCGTTTTTATAGAACCTGCGCGAGCTCGCGGTCTCGCGTGCTATCGCTTGTAGACACAACTCCGTTACACCTACAACAAGTCACGATGTCTAGGTCATGGTCGTATCGGCGAAAACTTTATGCTCCGTAATGAACGATTCCGTTATCAATGAAAAAGCGTTAAATCTCGCGCTTTCGCGGATTCGTATATCATAAATCGCAACATTTTCGCTGGTGTTCTTCAAGCACTCCATAGACGGGGAAAAAATACACTTGGATCAGCGAAATTGTTCATTCACAGGGGACCTCCGAAACATTGGGATTTTAATACTAAAATATTTTATTATTCCGAGGATTCGTTACTTCGATGGAATAAAGAATTTAAAAAATAACCTAATACTCAAGGTTTTCGATTAATTCATTAGCATCGTCTAATGGCGGAATTAGTCAGTCCGAGTCATTTTTTATTCAGTATATATATTTATGTATGAGCGAGTGGTTTTAGTTTATTTCCTAGGTTCGAGCGTACACACTTGCGAGTTTTTACGCATTACCCTTCCCAATTGAACCTTTTTCTTTCATTCTCCAGCCGCACTTCGCTAATCTAACCTAACTTCCGTTGCGTCAGCAGCCGTCTTAAGCTACACTATACCGCATTTGGGTGGGTATGGCAAATGTATATATATAAATAATAAAAATAACAATATATATGTACTAGCTTTTTCAGGCGACTCCGTTCGCAAGGACTTTAGAATTTGATCCAAAGAGGAGATGAACAAAGAGAGAGAGAGAAAGAAGTAAGAAATAAAGCAAGAAGGTAGAGTGTCATATTTCTCAGGCACGGTGGTAGACTGAATTATTGAGGTAAGAATTGGTAATTAATGAAATATTAGTATAAAAGTGCCAACCTTCAACTCCAGTATCGTACAATGTCATTGTTGTCTACTGAAGTTTATGGCTTTGCAATATAGTTCTGTAGACAACATTGTATGACTTATGGTCTTCGGCAAGCACATTCAAGTTTTGGGCACTCGATACTCTCAAACAGCCCACATATAGTTGCACATGGAAGACCGAATCCTTTCTTAGTGCACCTATACTCCCTTTAAGGAATTTGATTTTCCCATATAAACTTTTACACCCTATTTCACCCCCTTAGGAGGTGATTTTCGAGAAAACCTTTCTTAGTGCGCATCTACACCTTCTAAGGAACGTATCTTTCAAAATTCATGTTTCTATCTTCAGCAGTTTAGGCTGTGCGTTATCCATATGTCAGTCAGTCAGTCAGTCAGCTACGGAACTATTTTATATGAATAGTAAAAATATATATATATATGTTGTAAATGTTATTATTGTATAATATAGATTATATAATGTTACTGATTCTAATAATTTAATATATATTCTTCTATCGGGTGAGGCACCACCTATTAGCAGTAGACATTTTTTTTCTAACCTATCAGGCTTAGAGGAAAACTTTTTCTACAAAAGTTGCATAGTTCGAAGGGGGTCCTCGAGTGTTGGCTACGAGGTCTATTCAGGTGGAAGCGGTTCGGAGATTTCCAGGTCACCGTTTTTTTTAAATGCGACCTTTATTTTTTTTCATATTTTTATCGAGGAACTAAAAATGAGTTTATACGCTAAATTTCAAGATGGCTGATCAAGATTTAGTATTAAAAATCGATAAAAAAGACATTCCAATGTTTTGAGCCTAGAATTGATTTAAAAAAACGATGGCTGCCCCTTTCAAGGCACGCTTGCAATCTGATTCGCCTTGATTGTGTTGTCTTATTAATTACATCAGTCTGTATTAACGAACAGGCTTTAATTGAGGTTTCAATAGTTTAATACAAAGCAAAATCCAGGTAAGTCGTATGGCTTTGTTTACATTGTTCGCAACTAAGAATTTTATCAACTTGTTCTACAAACCCAAACAAACTCACTGCTTTCGAAAACAAGTTGATAAGGTAAAAATGGATAAATGAAGAATATTAACTTTTCGATTCAATTGACCGATTTGCTCAAGAATTTCACCGGTACATGGAAGAAAATTGCGGAGAAATATTTCGGTTGATCCATATTTAATTCAATTCGCAGCAATTTAGATGATTTTACGTTAATTCGATATATCAAAGTAAATATTTTTTTTCTATTATATCAACACGTGAGTACTCGAAATTGTACAATTGTTGTATTGGAAAAAATGTTAAATAGGGTTTTTTTGGTCGCCTCAGATTTTCGGTGTTTCCGCTGCGCAGGCGTAACGGTATAAAAGTAAATGCGGAGAAAAAAAATATTTGAAAAAAGAAAAGTCTCGAACTCTCGTTATCAATCCGAGAGGTTTCTGCTTCAGGGTGTCTTGATATATCGTAGCAAGCGGCCACCGGGTTGACCCGACCGAGAGATAAATTTCACGACTCTTGGAGCATACTTGGCGCGTCTCTTTTTCTCAACCGCATTCGCGACAAAATACCGTCAGATATCCCTCTTGGCTCACTTTTTAGTTCTCCCATTGGAAATACCCCCCCCCCCCCCCTCTCTCTCTCTCTCTCTTCTCTCTCTCGTCTCTCTCTCCATCTCGTCTCTCTCTCTCTCTCTCTCTCTCTCTCTTTTCACGGCTGCTTTCTGTGGTATGCTTGCCAAGGATTTTTATACGAGCTGGAGAAAGAGAGAGAGTGGAAGTGAGGGCAAAGGAGAGAGGAAGAGGGGACAGAGAAAGAAGAGAACTTCGAAGCATTGAAAAAGAGCAGGTACTCGTATTATCTATTGGATACATTCTTTTGCCCTGACATCTGAGCGTTTCTCAACGCAAAACTTCCTTTCCATACTTTATTTTATTGTTTTCAACTCGGTGCACTAATTATTTCGTCTCGATTTAGTTTCCGAGAAAAAAAGTTTTGCGTTGTTTGTGTGAATTTGGGAACACTTAAAAAAAAACCAAGATGCAGATTATCTCAGCTCGGAGAAAAAAAAAAGCGTGTACCGTAACCGGACCTCACCCCAAAACATATTTTCCCTTGCGGACCCTGGTGAGGCTAATTCCCATGCTGGTGTGGTCGAATCGGTTACAAGCTTTTTCCCCTTCCCGTTACCTTATACAGGGAGACCACCACGAAAGAATTTTCTCAACTTTTTCTCCGACCTCTTTTCTCGCGCTCAAGACGTTCGTATTAATTTTCTTTTTTTTTTCTCCAATTCAGCATCCATTGCAAACAATTCGATACGACTTTGTTGAGCGAATTTAAATCGACGGGTTTTTTACTGTATAACGATTCAAAAAAAAATTTCTCCGCATTATTGAGATCGTGACATTTTTTTTCCAGTCTTTCCGATCTTCAAAGCTACTCTCATTGTGCAGGCTGGCGAGAAATGTGACGTCCAAAAGGGACATCTTGATGCCACGTATCAATCCGAATCACCCCATTCTACGATCTTTTTAATTTTCGAGAAAGAAACATTTATCAATTTTTCTTTCGAATTTTCTGTAGAATAGGATTTTATTTATCTTTCTCTTTTGTGCATGTAATTTCTTCTTAAAAGTTTTAAAAGCAATTAGAAGTACTGAATGACTTCTAATTGCTTTTAAAAACTTCTAAGAAGAAATTACATCCACAAGTATAAGTATTTTTTTTTTAACACTGAACTTCAGTGACTAATCGACTCGAACATATTTTTTTTTAACTTTTGATCAAAATTTAAGGCTCTTACGTCAGTGTTCAGTTGGTAATTTATTTATTGCTCAATAGTGCCCTTCATAAGGATAA
The DNA here is from genome assembly GCA_963932345.1 of Ophion ventricosus. Taxonomy (NCBI): domain Eukaryota; kingdom Metazoa; phylum Arthropoda; class Insecta; order Hymenoptera; family Ichneumonidae; genus Ophion; species Ophion ventricosus. Next base: position 15,653,655 of record OZ010714.1, read on the forward strand.
CACGAGTACAAAAATATCGCGACAGAAGTACACGCACAAAAGGGAAAAATAAAAATGCGTTCTTTCTCGAATAGGAAAAAAGGATCGTAGACATACATGGGGGTGACGCAAAAAGATATTGATTGAGGCATCTAGATTTTCCTTTTGGACGTCACTTCTCGGGCCAGCCTGTATATATATATATATATATATGTATCTATCAATCATCAAACGTTTGTGAAGTAATAACAATAATTCACGCAAGTTGCTCCATGAATCGATTAAATTTGGAACGATCAAACCCAGGCAGTCAAAACACTTGAAGCGACGAAATTTTTGTTTCTCCTTGTTGAATGATCGCGGCTCTCTTTGAGAACGTATATAGGACCGTGAGCGCAAACAGACCACCGTCCCTAATGTCCAAAAGCATGGGGCCTCGTGTGCGGTGGTCTGCGATCCTTCAACCTCGCGGTACACGCGAGAGCTTCGAGGATCGGAACACAGGCTCAAGAAAATGGAGAAGGGAGCTCATCGGACATAGAGCGCACGCCCACCAGGCTTGCAGCTTGACAATTTCCACGCGCGAGGCACGCACGTTTTCGTTATTTTTATTTTCATGTACTTTAGCGCCGGTCCCGAACCTACGAGGACCACCCTGAGAACCTCGCAAGCGCCACTGCTTGGCTCGATACAAATTTTTTTTTTCCCGTGACAAATTGACGCACGGAAAGGATTGGGCAACGGAAAAGGGAGAGAGCGCGAGAAATTGACGTTTATCCAGAAATTTGTATACGTGCAACATTTCAGAGGGTCTCCAAAGTAACGAGTAATCAACGAGTGCGAGAGTCACGAATATCCTGATTCGGTATGTCGCAAAACGTGAGAGTATGCGATAATTTTTTTTTTCTCTCGGTAAGCGCGAATCTCACTGATATCTTGGAAACTGTAACGAGACGTGATTTTTTTTCTACGTTTCAACGTCGCTGATTGAGAAAAAAAAATGTTTACGCCGAGGTGGAAAAGAAAAATTAACGGATGAAAAGTTGGCAATTTTGATGAAAAGTTGGCAATTTTGTGATATTGTCGGAAAAATCGATAATTATGGAGACTTTTGAAAGTCATGCAGCGATAAGAAAAATATCTGGACGTTTCCCATTTCTTGAAATTTCAATACATTTTTCGAAATGGCATTTTTTTACTTTCGTCTTATTTCTCAATTCGCCAGTACTTTCTTTCTCCTTTCAACCGAGACGAATCATTTGCCGAGTCAGCTAAACGGAATGCTTTCTCAGTATTTTTATTTGAGAAAACATTATTATTTATGATTTCCAATACATTTTTTAGACCTTGGAACATTTATTTGAAGCACACCTATCGTTTAAAATAATTTTTTTATCGAGTGCCAACTTCGAAAAAAGAATTTCCCGAGTCGTACGAATGTTTTGTTAGTATTGATTTATTTACTAAATTATTTATTAGATTTGAATGCTATTTGTGAGGTTCTTACTAGAGACCTCGCGTTAAATAGTGACTGTATGAATAACCTCCAAAACCTAATGTTCGTAATGTTTCAATGAAAATCGAGTCGATCATTCGAATCAGTCGTCTTTCCGGATTCATCATTTTATCGTAACGTAAAGTTTTTGATGTTAATTTGTAAACTTTTCGCCCAAAACTTGTCTTTTGGGAATTTTTTCCAAACAAACCCGAAATGACAAAAACACCAAAACCAAGAACTATTCGTTGACGCAGTGAAGGTTATTGGACTCGAATGAAATACTACTAAGTCAATCAATTTTTCTATTGGGAGCAGTATCCCCGTACGACGAAATAAAATATTTCTTTGCGTTGAATGTACAATTTCATTGAAGAGAATAAAAAAAAAGTCTAATTAACACAGTTAAAATGTTATTAGAATTTTGCGATGAATTGAATCATTAAGGGGGAAGATCCCTTTATAGAGTGAAGGAAAGATTAAGGCCGAAAATGAACTCCACGAGGAAGCTGAGGGACTACTTTATGGTTCGGAAATCGCAAAATAATCGGTAGATTATGTCACCATTTTTTTTAGTCTGGAAACTTTAAACGTGTTTTTCTGAAAACGACTTTTTCGTGAACCTCGTACAAGATAACTCAAACATTCTCTGAACGATCATTTTTAAATTTTGCACACTTTTCAATAGTATAATTACCGCCGATGTAAACCTAAAGTAACTTGAAAATGATCTTTAAAAAAACGACTTTTTCAGTAATAAATACTACAGTACAAATTTTATGAAAAATATAACACTTTTTCAAACACGTATCATTTTTCGAATTTCCACTTTCCTTCAGATTGTTTAGGTTCACATAGAGCGTATGAGTCTTAAGAATCTAAAACATTTTAGCTCTGATATTTCTGATTATTGCACCAGACGCTAGGTTGTACGCCGTGTAACAATTCAGGCGGCAACAGTTTCTGAAGCAAATGTCATACAGCCACCGTTTTTAAATATTGAAAAAAAATCTTTTTTTTCGAAAATACAAAGATGTAATAATATGTACATAAAATTTTAATTATGTAGAATAAATAGTTTCGACACAAAAAATCTTCAAAATTTGCTTATTTTCGGCTGCCCAAAGGGATATCCCCCCTTAACTCGATGTAAATATATGATTTAATTAAAAAATAAACAGAACACTAGTAGGCCGAAAGTCCAACAAATCATTTCGTTAGCCGCATGGGATTGAATTTAATTGCATTATTTTAAAATTTCGTCATACCCAAACATCGCGGAGGTATAAAATGGCGAAGTAGAATTTTCGAATATACTTACGAGTCGATTGGGTAGTCATCCCGTTGATTTGATGCTGCGAATTCGTGTTCGACGTTTGTCTCCGCGACGGAACGACGACCGTGTAGGGCGCACTGGAAAGAGCCTCGCTGACCTGTGGCGCATAAGACCAGGCAGCCCCGTCGCTACCGGTTGTCCCATTACCCGGTTGTTGCGACAAGTACGGTGGACTGCAATTCGGGAAAATTGCGTTTCTGCCGAACGGTTGTGAAAACGCCGGTAGCGTCTGATGAGAAACATTCGGTAGGGTCTTCGTAGATCCATAATCCTCCGTGAGTGGTGGAAGTGTGCCGCTCAAACCTAATTCGAAAGATAATTCATGTATCCCGTACAATGTCCCACTCCATTGAGCAATATTTCCAATGGATCCCAAATTTTTATCTCTTTCGTTATAAATTGTCGCGTAATGTCATTGGCGCAGCCAGCTTTTGTTCTCTGCGGCTGGAGGGGGGGGGGGGGGGGCGTAGAAGGGGCCGGCCTGTCAAAACGTGGTTTTGCTCACAATCGTCTTTTAGTGAAATAAATTTTAAATAATAGTCGATAATCACGTAACACACATGGAATATGAGATTTAGGGGGCAACACCACTGTAGAATTTTCAAAAAATTGATTTTTTTTATTGTCTTAAGAGATGCTTTGAACCATCTAGAATAAGGGAAAAACGTTTGGTACCTGTAAAAAAAGGCCCGCACACAGGCCAGCCACTGCTACTGGGCAGTGGCTGGTAACAAGACTTGATGAAGTTTTTTTTACCACTTATTTGTAGCCTTAGACTTGTTCGAAATTACAATGAGTGACTAAAACGTTGCTTGGGAGGTTACACGCAAAACAGCAACGAAAGTTTCAATGCTACTGTTTGGAGCTCCCACTCAAATGGCAAAAAAGTATTAAATGCAGCAACTGATATTGCTGTGTGCAATATTAACGACGGTCTGACTAATATCCTACGAATTATGAAAGTCTTGGAGATGGATATTGGCATTCAAGCTTATAATTTTTGTCTTCAAACTTATGCTAGACGAATGAAACACGCTGAGGTATTTTTGACAGATGCAGCAAAAGAACCACCAGCATAAAATCAACCAGAAGAAAAAATGAGGATAAATATTTTAACAGAGGAGGGTAGCTTTATGGTCCTGGGATAGCTGATCAATGGTATAAAATTTTAAACAGCTGAATTTTTCATTTTTTCACGTCTATAATACATCTCAAAACTTTAAACGCTTTTTCCTCGGAACACAATTTTTCAAAACGGCACGCAGCATAACTCCATCAATTTCCATTCTATTCAGTCCAAATTTTGAACTCATGTGTAAAATAACACTTCGAAGAGAAATACGTACGGGATTTTCCATGAGTTAATTATAACATTATTTATTAACATATGATTGGCCTGTTTTTCTGTCGAAAATTGAATTTTTGCCTTAAATACTTACCAATTACACGAAAAATTAATATTTTCAAAATCCCCTACGTATTTCCCTAGCTATACTTATGTAAAAAAACGGAATTTTTTTGATTTTTTTTGTCGATTCAAATTTGCGTCAGTTATACTGCGTGCCGCAGAGCGTCTCAGATTCAACATGCCTCGCGAAAATGGTTCCAGCGTCACCATTTTGTATAATTTTTTTTGTTCACTTGAAGATATGACTAATAACATCCTTGAATACTATTATCCTATTACTTGTCCTTCCACAAAAAAAAATCGCTTAATTTTAGACGTTTACAGTGTTTACGTTACAGACGTTTACATCAAACTTTTGCAATATCGTGAAAAATAATCAATTGATTTTTCATTATTCTTCAAACCAGTTACCAGGCTCTAATGAAATAGTTACTTTTTATACACATTACGAAATTACGACGAGGAAAAGAATTCAAGTTTCATTAAATTATTTCTTCCCACTGGCTTGAGTGAAACTTCAATAAAATTAATCGATTATCCGACTAATTATTTTTGGTCGATTTTTTTCTGAGAGCTGTCGGGGGGAGGGGCGTACCCACCCCAGACCCCCTTGGCTACGCCAATGCGTAATGTGACTTGGGAAAATGACGTTCCCGTTTTTGAGTACGAAAGGTTACGTTGGAGGAAAAAAAAATAGACAAATATTGCGATCGCGACTCGTTATCAAATCGTAAACTCACCCTGCGAGCTCCAAAGTTGTTGAGTCGAACCGACGAGTTCCGTGGGACTTCCCGTCATGTAAGACAGTCCGTAGGAGCCACCGGACGCCGTTACAGCGCTCATTCTACCGACACCGTTTATAGATCTATACAAAGGCGAGCTGTAACAGAATTCAAAGGAGAAGAAAAATATTAAAGATTGAATAGCGTCGATCACGGTTGTGCTTGCGAGTAGAGGAGAAAACATGCGTATTCGAGCTAATAGAATTCTCCGGGAGGATGTCGTTGAATCTGCGCGCGTCAAATGATACATCTGCTGGTGCGAAACACGCCTCTCCCCATGGGAATAGGCATATTAAGTTGACTCGTCATGTGCACATACGCGGAGGCCAGAACCGGCTAAAATAACTGTCAAAATCGGTCGAGTCTTGGGCCATGTGAAACCTCCGTTCCCTTATGTCACTTCCTCCTATAACTGACCTCGTACCTCATCAGACTGGCAATTTTTCTACTCAACCGCAGAAGAGTAAGTTCTTTATTTTCCGTCGAAAATGTTGGGCCAACGGATAGAGAAAAAAAAAGAACGTTCGCGTCTTCAGAGTAGGGGAGAGTGGGGCACAATGTGTCACGGGGTACAGTGAGCCACATGCGGTTTCTCGGAGGTTTGTAGCTCGTAAATTGAGAAATTTTATATGTTGGACCGCGATTTATATTAGATTTCGTGAAGCCTAAAATAAATTCGATAGCAGCTCACGAAGGATGAGAAAAAAAATATTTCCCTCGCCGGGAAAACGTAAAATATAACGACACTTTCTGTAGCGACTCCGGTTTTCGGTCCTAGTCGATAGTTTTATTATTTATGATGCGCTCAGTGACTTGTGTTTTTCCATTCGTAGTTTAGTTAATAGTTATTTTCATCAATAATCAAATATTTTACTAGCGGGGTACAATGTGTCACCGAGTGGTGGGGTAAAATGAGTCGACTCCCAATGAGGAAACAAAGAAGTGATGACGCTCCGAGGAAGCGCAATGTGTCACGGGCGACGGTCAACCACATGCGATTTTTTGGACTTTTGTAGCTTGTAAAATCCGATTTTTTGTCTTGGTCCGTGATTTATATTAAGTTTCGGCTGGCCTGAAAGAAAGTCAATAGCAGCTCACGAAGAATTATTAAAAGTACAAAATTAATTTGAGCCTCGAAAAAAATGTTCACTTGCCGGGGAAACGTCAAATATTGTGGGGCACTTGTGTGGAGCACAATGTGTCATCGAGTTGTTGAGCACAATGAGTCGACTACTAATGTTATTGGCAGATATACCCGTGGTGAAATTTGCCAAGCGAAACTACGTTTCGTAGCGCTTGACACACTGTACCCCACCTATCTGACACATTGTACCCCACCCGTGGGACACAATGAGCCAATCCGCAAATTTTTTTTGAATCCATTATTTTAGGATTTTAAATCTTTTTGCAAAAAATATGGTAGCTTTATTGTACGCCCAAAGGTCTATAAAATCGGTTATGACCTTTTTTTCTAATCAGCCTACTTCGGTAAGAGTAAAAATTCGATAGAAAAAAAGTGACACACTATGCCCCATCTTCCCCTACAGGAGAAATAGTTCGATTGAATTGAATAAAATTTTTGCTCGAGTCTGCGCTTGCTAGACTTTAGGATTTGATCCAGAGAGGAGATGAAAAAAGAGAGAAAAAAGTAAGAAATTGAGAAAGAAGGTAGAGTGTCATATTTTTCAGGCACAGTTGTAGACTGACTGACTGAGGTATGGCTTGGTAATTGATGAAATAGTAGTATTAAAGCCCCAACCATCAATTGCAGTATTATACAATGTCGTTGTTGTCTACAGAAATATACGAATTTGCAATATAGTTCTGTAGACAATATTGTATGATTTATGGTCTTCGGTAAGCACATTCGAATTTCGGGCACTCGATACTCTCGAACAGCCCAAATATAGTTAGTCATGCACAAAGCTAATTCTTCTCAGCGCACCTCTACGCCCTTTGAGAAACATATCTTCCAAATTTCATAGAGATAAAAGCATCGAATTCGATTGTCCCATACAAACTTCAACACCCCGTTGCACCCCTAATTAAGAGTTGATTTTCGAAAAATTCTTTCTTAGCGCACCTCTGCACCTTGTAAGAAACATATTTTCCAAATTTCATGTTTCTATCTGCAGCGGTTTGGGCTGTGCATAGTCTATATGTCAAAAAAAAAATCAATAAAAATAACAACATCAAACAATTTTGTTAATATCAATGACTTTTTATTCGGAATCAGAGGTGAGGGAAGTTGTTTCGAATTCATATAGAAATAAAAGCGAAGGGTACCCCCACCATGCTGGGCCGAAAAAACGATACGGGCACTTGGAACACGATTTATAAAAAATCGTGATCTTTTTCGGAAATTTACAATTGGTTTCCCAAAATATCCGCAAAAGAGGACACAAGAAATGTTGAAAAGATTTATTCTTTGAAAAGGTCCACAATTGAATATTTCCCATTTTTGGGATTGAACCTGGAGAAACATACCAAAGCGTTTGTAAATGCAGACATGAAACGATAGAGAAGCATTAAAGATTTTTGCAAAATACTGAAGAATCTTCTCACAAAGAACATTTTTATTTTTTTTAATAAATAAAAAAAGTTTTTTTTCCGCAAATGTGCATCTTTTTTCCAGAAAGCAACATTATTAGAAATTCCTTATGCTTTTTTTCGTATTTTATGACTACATTATAGAACGCTGCGTTCTTTCGCTAAAGCTTCAAGTCTAAGAAATGAAAAAATTTCGCTGGCGAGCGTAAATAATTGGAAAAGATGGTTTCGTAAAATTCTTTCTCAGTGCTCCTCTGCACTTTGAAAGAACCATATTTTCCAAATATCATGTTTCTATCTTCAGCGGTTTGAGCTGTGCGTTGTCTATATGTCAGTCCGTCATTCATTCATTCAGTCAGTCAGTCACGGAATTGTTTTTATATGTATAGATGAAATTTACTCCAACTGAATGTTCCAATTGATTACGACACCGAGAAAACCCGTACACTCGACTCAAATAGAGTTTCATTTGAATTGCATGGAGTCGTATTCACTGAAAAGCAATTGTTCAATTTGACTAGGGAACATTATTTTTCACTAAAATCAAATTTTGTTTACTAAAAAAACAAATTTAACTTAACTAAAGCATTTGTTCGACTTGAATAAATGATTTCTTCGAAGTTATCACTGAATAAAAACTTCCTTCCAAGTAATCACTTCATTAAGTCTAATGAATAATTGTTTAATCGAGTCCAATCACTTCGTTAAGTATAATAAAAAGATAGAAAGAAAGCATTTCTCTTGGTGCAATGATCCCGCATTTCTCGCACAATTGCGACACGATACGGACGAGGCTGCTAAAGTCTAACGGTGCACTCGTATACCTACCAACTTTGCTACTTCCGTCGAAGCACGAAGAAGAGAGAAAGTGAAAGGGGCGGGGGGGGGGGGCGGTGGTTTTACGCGCTACGTGATCATAGAGGTAAAACCCAAAAGCACCTGGGGGTCACGGTAAAGTAAAAAAGAGGAACACAGCGAAGAACAAGGTGATATATCGAACGGTTCCGAAGACCGGAAGTAACCCTTCGTTCTGCTGGGGACCGGAATTGCGGAGGCCGCGTCGCAAATGCGGGCGCGTGCCCGGGAGCCAAGATTTCACCTCCTAGAGTTTCCAGCCTTATGCTTTTTCAGCGACTACGTACACGCCGGACATTCGACATCCGGGACAACACGAGTAATCCATTACTGGATCGACCATTAGGGTACGGGAACGGTCGCAATTGGGGTGGGGAAAAAATGAAAGAAACACGAAATGAAAAGAATAAAAAAAAGACGCAATGTACGTTTCGGCGGGTGAAATATTTTGCGTCGATTTTTGAAGAGGCTCCTTTTGAAGAGGCACGAACGTCGTGCCTCCAGAAAAAAAAATAATTTTCAAGTATATGATAGATAAAGTAGCCATTTTCAATTAAATTAAATTAAAATTATATTTAAATTAAAATAAATAAAAATTTAAATTTGGTATCTCAAATTAAATTTGAGATACTATTTGTTAATAGTATCTCTTTTAGGATACTATCAAATTAAATTTAAATTTAATTTAATTTCAATTATATTTGAATTAAATTTAAATTAAATTTAATAGTATTTCAAATTTAACACAGGGCTTATGGAAGAATCACCCTCAGAAGACTTGTATCAAGTGATATCTTTGCACTCACGTAACAGATATTGACATAAAACTACAGTAACGTTAATTAGATCATGAGGATTCCCTATACATTAAAAAAGTTTTGGGCTAACGACTTATGTAAAAAGATGGTAATTATATAGTTTAGTGACTTTTCCTGAAAATGGCCTCCGATTGTTTTTTTCGCGATTTATCGCTTTTTTGTGTTGTAAATAATGATGTTATGTTGGGGGGTGACGGTTTATTAGGTTCCAGATTTTTTTACGAAAAAAAAAATTCTGTTTGGGTGAAATATGTTGAATCGTGGGGTGTGTAGTTCATTGGGGTGGGCGCAGGGCACCTCGGATGGGCGTTTGGAATCGCAGGGTGTGTAGAACACTGGGGTGGGCGGAGGGCACCTCGGATGGGTGCGTAGAATCGTGGGGTGCGTAGAACACTCGGATGGGTGCGTAGAAACCCCACGATTCCACGCACTTAAAACACAAGACTTAAAAGAAAAGATGATTTCCCCCCGACATAACACCATTATTTATGTCGTTTTATAGTTAAAAATTGCAAAAAATAAATTTTAGCGCCGTATTTAGGAAAAGTCGCTAAACTATATAATTACCAAAAAGATATATAATATTAAAATGTCAAAATACTTGAAATTCCGAGAGGTTTTGTAACCGTGTGAAGATTCGACAACGTCGCAGAAATCAGGTGTTTTGTATAATTCAGAAGCGCATGTGCAAGATTTAAATCATGTGCTACCTAACCTTAAATTAGTTAATGATTGACGTATTGGTAGAACCATTGGATTCATCGTAATAAAATAACTAATTTAATCGATTAATGAAACCAGTAATTTATTTTTAAACAATATTCAAAAATAAATTTGTATTACAGAGTAAACAGACATCTTTAAAATAAACTGTAATCTCTTTTAAAAAAATGAAAATTTTGTGTACGATAACAAGTTTACGTCACGCGACGATCCATGGTCAGCTCGTTGTCATGAGTACGACGAAGAAATCGGAGGAGAGTGTGAGATGGAGAATTGCGACGTTACCGTACTATGCAGTACCGTAACGTAAAATGATACCAATTTTACGGTATTTATTTATCGATATACCACTAATAAGTTTTGTAGAAAATGACCAATAAAACGTTTATAATAAACTGTATTATGAGAAACATGCGTATTACAAAAAAAAGGGGCCCTGCTTTTGCCCCCACTGAACCCGGCCCTTCGCGACGGAGAAGAGCATTGCTCGAATTCATCCGCCCCCTTCCTACACACGCTGGGAGTGGGGGGTCCTTACGATCAAGCATTACACCGGGCTCTATTTTCGCCTGTGAAAACATCATCCTGTTGAGCCGAACGCCTGACTCTCCTTACCTGCTTCGGGGATGGGTAAGAGCGTGGAAAGTCTCGACACTCGTCCACTCGATGCGGGCGACCCGCACTAGGGATTATGCTACAATTTCATACACATCGTAGTACTCTCCGATGCAAACGACAATATAAATTATCATATTCGCACAACCAACAGAATGAATCATCACAGCGTTTGTTTCACATTTCAATATCCAGTTTTAAAACGACTGCAAAATTGTTTAAATAAATTATTCGTGGGATGGTTTTTTTTCGAAATTTGTGGTAAATCAATTGGACAAACTTTTGGAGCGCAAATGCTCGTTTTTCCTTCTTTGCGGTTCGAGTTTGGATTTCAATGTTGCTCGGTAAAAATGATTTCAGATAATGCAAGTATGCTTCGTGCACTTTTTGCCCCTAATTGACTGTCGGGACAGTGTCGCGTCTCTTAACTTCTTTATCTCTCGTAGTCGGCGGTCCGATACTCGTAGGTATAGGAACTACTGTAATGGGAGAACCAAGAGCAAAGATCATCCGAGAAAAACACGAGAGTGGACGTAATAGACCCCGTGAAATTTTTCGTCGTTAAAGCGACCGGAGGAAATCAGGCGGAAAAACGCCATGTGACTCATTCGTGAGGTTTTTCAGGTATTCGAATTCTTTTTCCAGTTGTACGCCATTTGGAATAGTAACACGCTCGTTTGTTTGTAAAAAAAAATGATATTTTTCGAAGTAAAAAATATGCGCGAGTCCGATTCCTTATACTTGATTAATTTAAAAGTTACTTCGTGAGCTTATCAGGGCAGACTCGATAAAATTCGAGGCAGTCGTGGCTGAAATTACGAAAAGCTTGAATAAAAAAAGACGAATTAAGGCTCCCAACTGCCTATTATTCGTACACCCTGACGAAAGATACAAATTTGAACAACAATAATAATTGAAATTGGATATTATTTAATGAATTGTAGCTCGCATAATGATACAAAGTTTGAGGTTTTGCTGGCCGGTGTAAGAGCTGACGCTAATTACGAAAACTTTCATAGGCGTTTTTTTAGAATTTGTGAAAAACTGTATGAATAAATAAATATGTCATTTTTTTCGGATACACCCCCAACTTTTTATGAATGACTGGTTGACACAATCCACGTGACATTTTCTAAACTATCATCCATGGAATATATTCTTTTATAAAGAATTCATCGTGTTTTGTGTTTTTCATTATTTTTTTTACAGAGAAACGCTTTAAAATGGTATTAAAAAAAAGTTCTTCACGGAAGTGTGACATTTTTTTCTTCGTCAGATCTCTGATGTGATTTTTTTCATTAATTGTTGCAAACCAGTCGTCAGCAAATTTTACCGAACAATTTGAATTGTGGAGGCCTGGACGCTGCACCCCCCCCCCCCCTCCTCCGCAAGTCCAAAACAAACACGAAACCCATGATCTCACGAACTCAAATAATGCTAGTTAATTAATTTAGTAATTATGGCTAAATCGAAACTATAATAAAACGTGACTGCTTTGAGGGCTCTCATGAGGCCTGGAACTTGGATCATGAAAAGTTGTAGAAAATTTGTGCAAGTCTGGTAAAAGTCCCATGTTTATTCGCTCATATGACCCGATGAAATTGAGCAACCAATAAATTAGCTTCGATAACACAAAAACGTAATTCATTCATACTCTGGAAAAAATCTTGTGCATTAGAAGTTGAAAGATCCATATTTCATATTAAAATTGAGCAAACAAAGATTTCCTTTCTTTAAAAAATCGGAAATATCGTTTGCTTTATCGAAGAAAAGGCAAGTTGGCGTATCGGAGGAGTTAAAGAAAAACACTGAGCGTGATTATACTTCGGGAAAAATAAGCGATGCTAACAAATCTGCCAAATGTCAATACGGATGTGTCCTTGAAGCTAACGACGATCTGGCACGTTCTGTCGTTCAGGTACGTGCTCATCGGCTTATTTGTGGATGCAGCACGTGCGAGAACGCGAAGTCGCCAACGCGTCCTCCGACTACTGTCAGCGCACTTGGCTAATCTATGCACCGCTTTTTTTTTTCTAACTTTTCAACGTATTTTAAGATAAGGAATCTACACTTTTTCCATTTTTCTCGGATTAAGCGTGTTTTTTTCCTTCCAGTGAAATCAAGATAGTAAATATAACTTCTGACTCCCATCGACGGCAAAAAAGTCCTTCCATTTATGCTATGCCATTTAATTATTTATATTTCATTTTTTTTTTCAATTTATATTTCAAATATTTGCGCTCCTCTGCATTTCTATTTATATTTATATTTCCTCCTCGCTTATATTTCCTCCACTTATATTTAAATTTCCTCCTCCTTTATATTTTAATTTATATTTCAAATATTTGCGCTCCCTTGCATAAACAAATTATAGGGTTGAATTTGAGCTTTAAGACCCACCAGTTTGAGTAAACTTCGCATTTGTCTGAATTGAGTTTTATTTTTGCTGAGATTGCAGTTTGACTGAAAAAAAATTATTTGGACATTAAAAAAAAATTTAAGAACCATATCGAACAATTTTGTTAATATCAATGACTTTTTATTCGGAATCAGAGGTGAGGGTTTCGCATTCATATAGAAATAAAAGAGAAGGGGTACCCCCACCATGTTGAGCCGAAAAACGATACGGGCACTTAGAAGACCATTTTTTTTAAATGTGAACTTTATTGGAAATTTACAATTGGTTCCCCAAAATATCCGCAAAAGAGGACGCAAGAAATGAGGACACAAGAATTTTTAGGATTGAACCTGGAGAAACATACCAAAGCGTTTCTAAGTGCAGACATGAAACGATAGAGAAGCATTAAAGATTTCTGCAAAATACTGAAGAATCTTGACACAAATAACATTATTATTTTTTTAAATAAATAAAAACAGTTTTTTTCCGCAAATGTACATCTTTTTTCCAGAAAGCAATAATTATTAGAAATTCCTTGTGCTTTTTTTCGTTTTTTATGACTACATTAAAGAACACTGCGTTCTCTCGCTAAAGCTTCAATTCTAAGAAATGAACAAATTTCGCTGGCAAGCGGAAAAAATTGGAAAATACGGTTTCGCACCAATTTCTATCGTGTTGCTGTCCTATATTGAAAAAAAAATTAATAAATATTCTCTTTTCGTCTGTACTGTGAAGAACGAATTAATTTAAAAATAAAATTCATTCATTTTTTTCCAAATCAATTTCCGAGTCGTCATATCAGTTCCCAGCCTAACATAGTGCTGTTTTCTCTCAATCGAAACAATGAATTGTAAAAATACGAGCGAATGTTTTTCCGTATTACGCAGCAATGAATAATCAATGGACGGAATAAATCAATTTCTATTTCGTCGTGCTATTAAATATACGAAAGTCAACGAATGAAAAATTGTGAATTTCGTTATAATCTTGTACGTGAATAGTAATGTTTTTTTTTTTTCAACGAAAACCGAAGTGTACCGCTTGTGCAGGAAAAGAATCGAAGTCTCTGCGCCCAACAGTATTTTTTTCTCTGTTCCAGGATGAGGGCAAGTTCCACAAGCCTAAGTGCGCGACTGCTGTAAATGTACGACACGCTTAGTCAAGTTGTTCGGGAAATCCTAGGAGTGTCTACGCGCAGTTCGTGGCACGGGCCTTCGTTTAGCCCGCTGCTAAAGTACTTTGTATAGTAATACAATTGACCGAAGAGAAAAGAACAAGAGAGAGGGCAAGAATTGAAACCGGACGAGTAGATGTGGTACGAACCGTTCTTCCGGAATTCCGGGTTGAGCACGTGGCAAAGTGCATCCTTAAGTGAGCTATAACAAGCATTTAAAACCCCTTTGACCCTTTACGGTACTTTCAGGATCATTCAACTCTGCCATCACGATTTCCCATTGACAAAATTCCGTAGTTTATTATCAGTTACGAGGATAAGTTATTATTGGATTAATATGAATGTTTAGTAAGTACCTTGTACATTGGCGAGAGAAAAAGTATAAAAGTAAACAACAATTGACATAAAGACATTCTGGTCCGATAGACAATTGCATTCCGGTCGATCGGTCGACCAGCTATTTCGCTTATTTTTTTACGTTGTACAGCAAGACTAATTCAACCCGTGTAAAAATTTGTTGGCAGCCTTCAAATCCTACCACATCCCTATAGGGATTTTATAGGGACGTCGGACGTAAAGAGTCCACATTGGAATTCGAGTGCATTCCGCGGTATTCCCCGATTGACGACGTTTGAGAATTTTTATTTGTCCTAAACCGGAATTTGTTGATTCAACCAAAAAAAAAAAATTCAAATCGATTCGTTCGTCACGTTTGAATCGAAACTATGTAAAAAGTCACGAGAAAAAAACTTGGTGTGTTGAAATGTAATCTGCATGCTTCGTGAATGTTTACGTGTATCGTGATATTGTGTTAAAGTGCAGTTAAATAAATAACAAACGATAATTACAGTGGATTTTCAGTGATGTGATTCAAATCGATTTTCCATCGATTCCATCCATATATTTTATTTCGAAAATTCAACGCATAGAATGCGATGAGGTTGAAGTTTGCATCGTTGGAATGCAACGAAAATTAATATTTCTCAATTCCTTTTATTTCTTTTGGCAGATTTTACCTACATAAATCATTCGACCATTTTGTAAGATTTTTATTTAGCGATCGACGATATAAATCTATAATAAAAAAAAGATCTATAATAATGAAAATATGGAAATAAAATGTCAAAAAGAATCTTCGTTGCGTTCCAACGATGCAAACTTCAACATCATAGAATGCGACGGGATCCATAAAAAATCGGATTCTTATGTGGGCATTCTTTAGAATTCGAATTGAATTCGTACATTGGATTCCAATGGGGAATCCCGATTAGAATCAAACGTACGAGCGTGACGTTTTAGTATAGGAATCCAACGCGATGGCTCATTGGATTCCTGTCATGACGTGGGAACAAGTATGAGGATCAAATTGGATCCCTACGACAATTTCTGCACGAGAATTGTCTTTTTTCGTAAAAATAGTTATTAACATCGAAAGTTTTAGAGAAAAGTACAAATGCAATTAGTTATTGGTTTCGCTGGCAATATTTCCAATATAATCGTTATTATTATACTTGTTGGTATTATGTCTCGAGTATGTATATATTCATATATATATATATGTGCAAATGCTCTACATATGAATGGAGTAGAGCATTAACGAGAATTGAGAGCGCGAGGCAAGGTGACGTATATAATATATCATCGGTGTAAATTGCCCAAGAGTGCGTGAATTGTTATTGTGTGGGTGATCCGATACACTATTTCTATAACACACCACACCACGCACTGAATAATGTCTCGTATTTCTTCCGGGAATCTTAACACCGTACTATGTTCATGACGACACGTAATGTCTTCCCTCGTGCATCGTTATCGTACCAACAAAACCACCCCTTCGGGTTCTTCGTTTACAATTTTATTCAAATAGCATTAATGAATGAACTGCATCAGTACGATTCATTAATCGAACGAATTCAGCGAATTGGCAAAGATTTCTAATTACTCCACGATCCCTGACATTATTATGGACGATAAAAAAAAAAGTACGATTGGCCATGGGCACTGGACATTATTTCAAAGATTACGCCATCAAATTGATCTCTGGATAAAAAATTAAAACAAGATATTGCAATCCTGCCAATAAAATAAAATAATCAGTTCTAACGTGAGGAATTTTACAATTCATGAAATTCCAAAAAGGTCAAAGATCTCGAGTCTCTACGGACGTGTGTACTCCTCAGCTTCATCGGACACCCGCCCCCTCCCCTTGCCCCCTCGGTGATGTTTTTTTCCAGCATCAAATGTCCGCGCGAACGTCAGAAGAGAAGATGCTGGCTGCGGTGTCGAGAAAAAAAAATCGTAGCGAAAAATACCGCGCCATTTTTTTTTTTTTTTTTTTTACGCGAGATAAATAATGTGCACATTTTGCGAAATCCAACGCTTCTCGCAGCATCTAGCCACCTTGGGTTATAGGTCCCTCGCGTATACACACATGCGCGTCTATATAGAATATTACATAAACTCTCGTACGATAATGTCTCCTGATCTTTCTCACGGGTGTCATGGACCTCGATTTATAGAAAGAGACCAACAAGTAGATCGAAAAAAGTAAATAGATTTCTAAAAGTTGACATTACGCGACGGCCCTGCCGACCGAGTGTTCGGGAGGACTCTCGTGTTTTCTGTTTCTTTATTGAAGAGGAAAATCGAATAGAGAATTGTGAGAAAAGCCATAAGAAACAATAGTTTGTTACGCGAAATGTCGATCGTACGAGAGTATACGTATATATAATTTAAAATCGATTTCACGCGTCATTAAAAAAGGTCGTTGAGGTACTCCATTTTTTTTGGAGCTTTTCAAACGATCGAGTAAACAAAAAAAACATGGGTTACTTTCAGAAAGCCAGCAATATTTCGTCTTGCTCAAGATACAGAATAAGATTTTCCGGGATTTTGAGAATTCTCGAAATCCCGAAGCGGACTTATCAGGGTTTCCTGTGCAGTACAGACGCGATAAAATAGAACGCTTGTTCCATGTTTGCTCGGTCCGGGCGTCGAGAGTTGTCCAGCGATTATCGATGCTCAGGGTGAGGACAATTTTTTTTTTTTTTCGAATATATTTACAGGGTACGTCTCACGACAAACACGATATGCGTTTCGATTCACGAGGACGATTGCGGGTATTGGCCAGAAGGGGACTCTCTCTTCAGGATTGACGAGCATCACTAAAGATCTTTCAATATTTATTCAAGTTATTTACGAGATCGACAGATTGGATGATTTGCTGCTCCGCTACTTTTGTGTTTAAACGAAAAACTCGACAGAGTCTGATAGCGGTGGCGATGCAACAGCTATTCATTCAAAGACCGATGCAAATGTTGAGGAAAAAAAAAAGCTGAGCAACGTAAGTACAAGAAATCTGGAAGTCGGAAAGATAAGAAAGGAAAAGTTGAGAACTGGAAGTACAATTCAAATGCGAAGTAATCGTAACTTCAGAGAACACATTTTTCAAATAGGATGGAAAAATGCGAGACAGCCACTTTTTCTTTAAATCAATTAAATTACAGCAGATTTTAATTTAATTTTTATTGTTATTATTTTTAATTAAACTCGACCTCCAGATATAAAGCCTTCCCTCTCTCTTTTCCTGAAATATTTAATTCCCTTACGTCCTCTCCTTATGTCCAAAAAAAAAAAATGCCAAATTAGTGCCGGTTACATGGTCCTTTGTAAAAAAAAAAATATATATCAACTCACGTCATTTGCTCGCTCCGAAGGCTCGACATCCCAAAAATTGGTCGATCCGAATAGGAGAAATATCCTCGCTCTCTTTCGTCTTTTTTTTCTTCTCCTTCCACAACGATCGCACGAACGAGGGTTTCGTGGGTGTGGGGACGGACAAATAAAATGATTCGAGAATGAACAACAAGTAAACACGACAACAAATTGAAACGTGATTGCCGGGGTTCCGTATCTGTCACCACGGACGAGCAAGAACTGAAGCTATGAAGTCGAGTGTGTGTGGCGAGAGTTGACGAAACGTTACAAGACGAATAACGTGGCGGTGATCCTCGAAGGTAGCATTAACCAGGACTCAACTCCCCCCTCCTCTCACAGAGCTCGACCGCCACCCCCACCCTTGCTGACAATCTGATCTCCTACCGCAGCACACACGCGCCAGGCAAACACCAGACCGATGTGTTGAAGGGGACTTTTTTTTCTCCAAAACTGCAATCTCTTCGAACTACTCTGGAATTTTCTCCCATTTTTTCACTTTTGGCACTACGGACTACTTTCTTTTTTTGGGTGACTTCTAACTATCGTAGAATTTGATGAAGAACGATGAACCGACATCGAATCTTAATTGGACGTTTAATGTCCAAAATTCACTCGGCGGATAGCAATTCCGAAAACAAAGACTCATATCAATCGTAATCTGTCAAATTACCTCATATACCTCAAATTACAATCATAATCTTTCAAATTACCGACATGTAACCGTGCAGAAATTGTCGTAATGATCCAATTGGATTGTCGTACTTGCTGATAGGATTGCAATGGGGAATCCCATGGATGACTCATTGGAATGTACGTTGATTTTTTTAAATAAAATACAGTCGAACCTCGATATAACGAAATTCTCGATATAACAAAGATTTGAAAAACTATAAATATAACGAATTTATTTTCAGGACCCTTAACCTCTATACAAGGAATTTTTGTGAACGAAACCTCTGTATAACGAAGCGTTTCGGTAAACGAATTCCCTTCCTTTCGTTCCCTTCTCCCCCTCACTGCTTCTACGGAGCCTGTATAGACTTGCAAACTTTTAAAACTAAACAAAATATTTGTTTAATTTTAACATAATCCGCTTTTACAAATAATATTTATATACATTATGCTCTAATTGCTAATTGCTCGTAAAAATTGCTCCAATTTAAACCTTTCTTTCTTTAAAAAATATCCCTATATTTATAGTACCAATATATTTTCTTTAAACAAAGAAAGGTTTAAATTAGAGCAATTTTTATTTGGTCTTTTTATTAAAACCTCAATATAACGATTTTTTTTGGAACATGATCACGATATAACGAAAACTCGATATAACGAACTTTTTTCTTCTTCCCTAGAGTTTCGTTATATCGAGATTCGACTGTATATAGATATACAAAATGAATTGATCTGAAGTTATTCCTTTCACGAACCCGATTTTTTAACGATTACCTGATTTTCGTGAAGAATTAAATAAAAATACACCCCAGTATACTGGTGAAATTTTAAGCTATGTTACCGAACATTGAACAAAAAAATTACGACTTTAAAAATCGTCTAATTTATGCAGCACTTTATGGAGACGACATAATTTATATACTCAATATAACTCTAGATGTCTGGTGTAAATTTCTCTAAGCATGTAAAAAATCCTAAAGATTCCGTAACGACAATAAAAACAGAGGATCACCGAATGTTCAAAGAAAATATTATTGATAAAACTTTAAAAATGTGACTAGCAGAAGAACCTTCGTAACCGCGATTTCTCAAAGAACATGTAAGAATGTCTAAATCTACAAAATTTATGCGAAATTTTTCATTCCAGCTTATCGTTGAATACAATAATTGATTGTAACTTATTTTTATTAAGCGCCACTGTAATCTACTAATGATTTAAAAGAGCCCTGGCTTAAACACCCACAAAATACAGCCCTCCGCGAAAGGAATGCCTCAAAAAAGTATAAATCACTTAAAAAGGTATTTCTCAAAAATCAATTCGAATCAAATCACTGAAAATCCACTGTAATTATCGATTGTTATTGATTTTACTGGACTTTTACATATCATCACACGCGTACACGCTCACGAAGCGTGCAGGGTTATGTTTCAACACGCCGAGTTTTTTTTTTCTCGTGACTCTTCACATATTTTCGACTCGAACGTGGTAAGAATTCTCAAACGGCGTTCATTGGGGGAACAGTGCAGCATGCAATTGGATCCCAATGAAGATCCAATAAATTGCCGTTGAGAATTTCGAATTAAAGAATTCTGAAACGATAGCGCGGAATCCACTTCGATTCAAATGTGGACTCCCTTCGTGTGGCCTCCCTATGAAATCCCTGTAGGGATCTAGTAAGATCCGGGGCCTCCCCAACAAGTTTTTGCACGCTTAACGGCGACTTGAGATTCGATAACTTTGAAATATCGAAAATTCTATATGAACCTTCCTGTGACTATCCTGACGAAGTTGCGGAAATTTCATCCAGGCCCGATCAAAGTTCCGATTCAACTTCTGGCCGGGACGACGCGGCCGCCACGACCCGAGCAGAAATTTGTTCAGGGTGAAATCCGGACCGGATCAGGCTGCCACAATAGCAAATCCGGGCCGGATCAGGCAAATTTAGTCCGGCCCTGATCAGGGATGTAACGCTTTTGCAAATTCAGGTCCGGATCAGGCACCTTATCAGGCTCTGATCAGGCGCTTTATCAGGCCCGGATCAGGCACCTTACCAGGCTCGGATTAGGCACTGTATCTGGCTCGGATCAAGCAACTTATCTGGCCCGGATCAGGTGCCTCATCCTGCCTGAGACATGCGTGTCATCTGGCTCAATCATTTGATTAATTTTTTGTTTAAAAATAGATCAACATTTATTAAATTATTATCGCAGTTACACGTTATCAAGTTTACTAACGTTATTAAAAATATGAAACATATGAAAACATTTTTTTTTAAGTTTAAGTTTTTATTTTACTTGACTTGATCGTTTAGTTTTTGTTCCGGTTTTGGCAATGACCGTCCCAATCTTTCCTGCCCAATCTGTCCGGCGCAAATCATGCGTGCCTGATCAGGGCGCCTTATTGATACCTGATAAGGCTTCTATCCGGCGCAAATCAGGCGTGCCTGATCAGGGCGCCTTATTGATCCCTGCTCAGGCCCCTGTCCGGCGCAAGTCATGCGTACCTGATCAGGGCGCCTTATTGATACCTGATAAGGCTTCTATCCGGCGCAAATCAGGCGTGCCTGATCAGGGCGCCTTATTGATCCCTGCTCAGGCCCCTGTCTGGCACAAATCAGGCGTGTCTGATCAGGGCGCCTTATTGATCCCTGCTCAGGCCCCCGTCCGGCGCAAATCATGCGTGCCTGATCAGGGCGCCTTATTGATACCTGATAAGGGTTCTATCCGGCGCAAATCAGGCGTGCCTGATCAGGGCGCCTTATTGATCCCTGCTCAGGCCCCTGTCTGGCGCAAATCAGGCGTGCCTGATCAGGGCGCCTTATTGATCCCTGCTCAGGCCCCTGTCTGGCTCAAATCAGGCGTACCTGATCAGGGCGCCTTATTGATCCCTGATCCGGCCCTGATGGATCCTCAGGCAGCCTGATTAGATTTCTGCTCGGGGAGTGGATCATCTTGGAAGAACGCTTCACTAATTTTTTTTTCGTAACCACGACTCGTATTGACGTGTTGAAGAGTATTGTGCAAATAATTGTGCGAACCAGAGAGTACCCTGGAACGTCTCGGGAGCTTTTACGGTGAAGATTAATGTCGCAAGGAAAGTCGATACCAAACTAAGTCGAGAGGACGCGCGATCACTCGGAACTTAAGTGAGAGACGCAATGGGATATAGAGTATCCTTTCATCGAGTATGCGTCGACGACAACGCGATATAACAATGGACATTTGACCAAAGGATTCTCGGAACTCAAACTGGATGCTGTCCGCAGCGATTCTTTGGCTGTATAGCGTACTATCGTACATTCATATATAAATGTAGCAAAACAATCTGGCAAAGGGTTAAAGATCACGTGGCAACTGATCTTGAGTCGACAATGATCTACTTGCCATTTATCCCTGCCAACGTCAGCAGTTTTACGAAATCCATGCACTCGACGATCTAAATTTGAAAAAAAAAAAAAACGATTCTGCTCCAACGCATTAGAAACAAGTCACGTCACTGACTCCACGAAAGTCCGAGAAAAATTCGTCAAAAGCTTTCACAGAATTGATCAGCAACGTCTTCAAAAAATTATTGGCATAAAAATAATAAAAAAAAATATGTATCTTTATTCATGGGCAAAGGATTTTTCGAAAAATGCAAGGGGCATTAATAACTCGCGAAAATACGTTGTGTAAACTCAGGAGAGGGAAAATGTCAGCGAGGCTCATAACGATAAGATAACGATGTACATTGTCTTCGTATCCACATGATTTTTCCATCCAATCAATGATAATCTAATCTCTCATTAATTGTCGAGTAGAATTACCTAGCGCGGTCGTAAATTCCACGAATCGAAAATGCATCTTTCTTATCCAATGATTAAAATGCATTTCTGAATGAATTTTATCGATCAGATCTCTAACGCGTAACAAAAATTATCAATCATACGATCGCTTAAAAAAAAAAACCATTTTTTTCCCTGCAATTTTCACGTAATACGATCCCATTGTATATTGTTGCGCTTTGCGCCACGTAATTTCGATTGTTTCGAAGCGTACTGCGCGTAGTTTTTAAAACCTAGAAACAACAAACACGGGAAAACACAAACTTTCGGTTTTCTCGCTTTCGCCGGCCCGAGGAGGGGAAGAGAGTCCGTGCTTTGTTAGCATAGGCCAAAAGCGAAATCCAGACGTCGCCGAAAAAGACTGTACCTTGGGGCAAAACACGAGTGGACGCATCGTTTTCATCCCTCGATGAAAGTACCGCACGGTTCTCTCTCTCTCTCTCTCTCTCTCTCTCTCTCTCTCTCTCTCTCTCTCTCACACACACACACACACACACACACACACCCACACACACACTCGCCTGCGTATACACGAAAACCCGTCAAAACCGTGTGTAACTACCCTTAAGCTGTCAAACAAATATTTTTGCGGGATATTCGACAAGCTCGAGGAAAGGTGACGAGTTTCTTTCTTTCTCTCTCTCTCTCTCTCTCTCTCTCTCTCTCTCTCTCTCTCTCTCTCTCTCTCTCTCTCTTCCCTTTTTCTCTACATATATACGCATTTATATGTACGTATATAGTCAGAGCTTTATAGTCGGTAGAAATACATTTAAACCAGTATTTCAAATCCCAACCACAGAATTTTTTCAATTTTGTACCAAAATCCGCAAAAGCAGCGCGGAATAACGTTTTTTTTTCTCTGTGCATTAAAAATGTGTTGAAAGTAATTATCGGCCCTTACACGTGCGCCCTGGGTACGATCAAAAACATTTACTGGTTTTTAAGACGAATCATTATACCATGCGTTATTACGGTTATTATCATTACTCATACATAGAAAAACAATTTCACAGTGACGTGAGTCATTATGCAGTCGTGTGGAAGAAAGTCACGACGAATGACTAATTTGTCGGGAGGACTTTAGGTGAAACGATTTGTCAGCTGACCAATGAATACCTCTGTGTTATACGGTAAACGTGAGTTTTGGTGAATCGTCGCTTTCATATTTTTCACAAAAGTTGATCGCGACGCGTTTATACGATCGTATCCGAAGAATACTCAATAAAGCCATCGAGGGAACGACACTCTTATGAATGTCCCTAGTGTTTTGTTGAATAAAACTTCCTTTTAGATTCCTACTACTCTATAAAGTGACTCGGGAAGTAGAAACGAATATGGGTTTTTTTTCTGTTTTTAACGATCCTCTCTTTGGCCCAATATTTTTATCAGATGACCCGTGGCCCGGTGATGATTATAAATCAGGTCTTGAGTTTCGAAAGTTTTAATAATTAACTCAGTTCACTGCATTGTTCCATAATAAGGTGAATGTTCTCGAAGGTGACAGTAATTTAAGTAAAATGAGATAACCGGCGTTTTTGATCGAAAGAGACCCATATTCATTTTCTGGAGCCAGGATTTTTCGTACAATGAAAACGTGGCTAATTTCGAAAGAACAACGGGACGCAGGCGGGAAATCAATAAAAAAACACGCACAACATAGACCAAGATTCGAGATGAACGGATTCAAAATAAAACATAAAAAACAAAAATTAATAAACATGAGATTGAAGAAACTAACCTGGAGAGAGTGCCAGTCGGCGAGTGCGGCGACGAGGATTGCTGATCGTGATCCTGATGGTGATGATGATGATGATGAGGCGTACCAGCGCCGGTACCGTGGTTATACATAGATTCCATATAAATTTGATCGTTGACCCTCTCACTATCTTGCAAATTGTGATTGGTTTGGACCGAGGGGGGTGGCTGCATAGCGGTGAGATTCGTAAATGACTGCAGTCTCCCTTGATCGTTCGGACTGTAATGGCCGTCAGTTTGTTCGGAATGACGATGCGTGGGCGACGAGAGATTTCTCGTTTGATCGTCGCGAGGACTTCTGCTTGAGCCCGGTGAACTTCCGGTTCTTAGAGGCGGCGATACCGCGCCGTTGGCTCCACTGGCACTACCATTGTCACCAACACCACTACCGCCACCATCGCTCGAAGTTCTCATTTGATGTTGAATGTACGCTTCCTCGGTAAGAACGTCGTCGAGTTGTTGTTGTTGTTGCTGCTGATGATGATGATGATGAATATGATGATGCGATTGAGACTGATGATGAGGACTCGCACTGACGTCTATGGGCGCCTGTCCCGTAGTGCCGGCACTCGTCAAATGTGGGAGGAACTGTCCAAGTGTAAAATCACTTCTGGCACTTCTCATCGCTGCTACGATACCACTGACACGTTCCACAGCCTCCTGATGATGTTGCTGTTGTTGTTCGTCGAGATGTCTCTGAGCCAAGAGCGATTCGTGCTGCTGATGAGACTCGGACAGATGATGATGTTGATGATGCTGAGGGTGATGTTCCGTCGGCGGGGAGAGCGTCTCAGTACCGTACCGGAGCATCGTGGAGTGAGGCATGTGACTGCCGACTCGATTTCCCTCGGACGGAAGCGAAGCCGCGTCGAGACGGTGACGGCTATCCCCTCCCTCGGGAACCGGGATCTCTCCCGCCCCGAGTTGACCGTACTGCTGATGATGATGGTGGTGGTGGTGGTGGTTGGGTTCGTGATGTCGTGCTTCGTGGAGGGAGTGCTGCTGCTGTTCGCTCGTGACCTGTTGCTCTTGATCCTCCCTTAGCTCCGTTGGGCCACCCTCGTAACGCGGCGACGCCGCGCTCAAGTAATCCCTGCGTTCAAAGAGGGGTGTCTTTTTTTTCTGAGAGACCTCATTTGTCGCTTCTTTTTCTTTTCTGGGGATTTCTGAACTTGGATGGTACTAGTATCAAAGATCGGATACGAGATCGTAGAGCTTCGATCGTACTCAATGACAACATCTTTGATGCCTGCCGTAGCTCTTTTTCATGATAACGAAAAATGGCTCGTGTGGTTCGAATCTGTTTCAATCGAACTCATTTATTGAAACAGGCAACGAAAATACGGTTCGGAGAAGCAATTTTTAGTGTGTTCGATAGGAAAGCCTGATTTTACGATCTCTTTGAATAGTAAAGTGGATAATGAATAGTTCACAGAGAAAAACATCATGGCGACTCTGAATTCAATATATGATATGTCAATAATCTATATGTCAATTTAAAATGATGAATCGCTCGATCAGTTGACTGCCGTTGCTCAAGGAGTTTCGATACCGTTCCTTAGCTGCAAGAGTGGGGATGAATAAACTATTATTAGGCAATTTTCAACTCATAATATCGTTGAAAAGTATTTCCAAATCGGTACATGATATAAATAGTCATCATTTTTGCAATTAAATATAAATATGTTGTCATTTTATTGAAGCAGAAATAACCGATAGACTTGGTATCAGCGGCAATTTCTGTCATTAGTAACAACTGACTATCGCTAAAGTGCCGTCGGCTCCAGGTTATTTACACGATGAAAAATGTTCAACATTCAACGTTTTACAAAGAGTTTATGATTCGATTAAGATCGAGAAAACGTTAAATATGCCGAGCGGACCAATAAATACATTTTATTATTTAGTTTAAATACTGTAATACTGTGCACCTTTTAAACACCCGCCGATTTTAAAATACCCGCCAGTTAATGCTTGACTGTAAGTGAATCACTTGACAGAGCTAGTTCACGCGGTGTTGCCGCGTTTAACCTACAAGTTTTTATTATTGTCCGTATAGAAATCGTTCGAGCTCAAAATTCACATTGTTTTTCAAGTATTATTAATGCACGAAATAGAGAAAACAACTTAAGGCGTTAAACCTTGGCGTACGGAAAAATAGGTAAAAAACTAAAATAATTTTTTCACGCGACTATTAAATATATAAAATAAGTTTCATTTTTTACAAATACATTATAGTTTTATGAACAAATGATAAAAAGAATTAAAAATAGCGGAGATATATTTCGTCTAGTAGGACCTTCTTATCAAACTGATGGACAAAATATCTCGACATTTAAATATCGAGATATCAAAATATCTACTCAACCGATTGTGATGAAATTTATACCACACATTCTTTATAATATTATCTACAAGATAGCATAGGATTTTTTCGATTGAATGCCGCGTTCATTCTTAATTTTTCAAACTCTTAATTTTTGTAAAAAATCAGATTTTTTTTAACTCCCGTCATTTCTACAAAACAAATTTTTTAATTTTTTCCCTGTGCTACTTTTTAGCTGTCACCTTGCTTTACAAGAAGATTTTTCATTTTTATTTTTCGGACGTTGCCTGTCTGAGAAAAAAATTCCACCATCGGCACGAATTTTCTAAAGAAGGTCGTACTAGACGACTTATATATCTGCCATTTTTTTATTTTTCATATATATATATTTTTTAATTTGTTCATAAAACTATAATGTATTCGTGAAAAATAAAAATTAGTTTATATGTTTATTAGCCGAGAAATTTTTTTTAATTATTCTAATATCTCTTTTTTTCGAGCGCCAAGGTAGTGTCTTAATTATTTGACACGATAGTCCAAACACTATAATCACAATTTACTCAGTCTTTAATGTAAATTTCGATATTATTTTTCTTCCTACAGCCCTAGAACCGCTTTTTACGACGTGTCATATGTATTACAAAATCGACAAAGGTTCATCTGGAACATTAAACATTTCCAAAACTATGTTGCGAAGCTGATTGTTTCTTTTTGACAGTTGATGCATCCTAAATTAATCTCCCGGTGATACAAATTTCAATCGTCTATAAGTATTTCGATTTTATTCTCGAAATTCCTTAAATCGAAGCAGCCTAGCCTCACCAAGTCAAGCAGAATGGCTTTATGTCCTTTACGAATGATCTGCACATATCGGATTGCCTAGAAATTAGATGTGCGATCGATTCAAATGGATTCCGAGGGAGTGCAAGAACAGTTGTCTTTGATTTCTTATTCGTTCGAACAGCTATCGCAACATCCAATGAGGTTCAAGTCCAGCTGGAAGAGTCCAGCCGCACATTAAAACTCAACTCTATTTGGAAACTCTCAGCCTCGCGACATTGGATTCCAACATTCTCGGCAAGTTCAACATCAACGTTGATCGATCAAGGCTAACCAATCTTCAATATTTGGTAGAAAAGTATTTTTTTTTCCTACAGCACAATGCTGGAGGCGGTAGATGAAATACCTGTCGTGTATTATGTGGTGCGTCGAATAGCCAAGCTGATGAAGCGTATAAGTAGCGTTTGGATCGTCCTCATGGTCAACAGGAACATTAAGCTCGACCGTTTCATTGACGTTGCTTTCAACGAGGACGCCATTTTCCATTTCCGGTCGACCCGCCTCCAGAACGCCTACGCCATCCCCGCCTTCCTCGACGCTACTTGCGTACCCGGTTGTGCCGTCGTGCTGATGATGCTGATGCCCCAGTACCACTTCGTGCTCAACGTTCTTCTCACGTTTTATCGTCACGAGCTCTCCCTCCGCGTTGTCCTCGACGACGACGCCCTCCAACGTTTCACCCTCGAAATCCGGTGTTTGCTCTTCCTGTTCGCCCTCCGAATAGTCCGCGAGAACACCTGAAGAACAAAAAGTAATGTGCGCTTTAGTCACGCAATTATGGATGTCTAGTCGTTGCGATCCATGACTAATATTGTTTTCGAGCAGTGTCATTACAACATCGTTCGAAGTAGAGATGGAAATGGCAATGGCGCAGCCAGGGGGGACTGGGGAGGGCACGCCCTCCTCCCTTCCCAGAAAATAATCGGTCCAAAACAATTGAAGTCAAATAATCGATTCGTTTTATTTAAGTTCCACCCAGGCAAGCATAAAGTAATAATTCAATGAAACTTAAAGTATTTCTTTCGTCGTTATTTCGTAAATTGTATGAAACCTAGCTATTTCATTACGTGAATTAAATAGATACAGTAGAACCTGGATTATCCGAACGCTTCGGCGCCTTATCCAAACGTTCGATCATCCGAACTCAATGATGGTCTTTTTTTCTCAGTTAAGGCCTTAGGCCACTCTAGAGGCCAAAAAAAGGGCATATTTTGTTATTTTTTTTTCAGCGAAACCACAAAATAAATCGGAATTACAAAATAGGGATTTTATTATACACGTAATTGACTATACAACATTATTTTTTCACAGCGATACATGTCAAAATGGCGACTATGCAGCATTTTTCCGATGACGCCTTTATTTCTGGAAGGTCAACGGCCGGACCAACAGCTCCTATAATTTTTCAGTTATGATGAGACACTAAAGTTTTTTCGATTATATATAAGAATAGCTATAGAAGTACGTAGAATTTTTTTGATATATTGTTTTTTGTCAAAATGGCGCATCTCTAAAACAAAAAGTATAAAATGCCATGAGAAAATCGTCAGAAAAATGTTTATAAAAAAGGAACTATGCAATATAATAAAAAAATTCTACGTAGTGCCTCAGAAAATGTAATTCAAAATATACAGTTAACATTTCAAGTGAATCGGTTGAAATTTGTTTGAGTTATGAGTCCGGCCGGCTTGAAAAATGTAGTTTTGAGATAAACGCGTGGAAAGTTAGTAGAAAGTCACGACATGAATCAAGAGGGGGCTGCGCTAGAATTCAAAAATCGAGTACTTAGACATTTTTCACACCTATAATCTTTTGGAATATAATTTTATAGATACTAAGGTATATTCTTAACAAAAAAAATCGATTTTTGGAATATCCTAGAGTGGCCTAAGGCCTTCAGGTATCTCCCTTGTTTTCTCTAATACAACTGTTTCGTAACACTTCGAGATGTTTTCAAAATACATTATTGTTTGTATGTAACTTCATACAACAGATCGTATATATACATTATATGTACGACCGTATTCCAGCAGCGTCTTCCAGCAGTTTGATCCTGACTTTCAAATTTTGGATGACCATGAGATTATATCTTTAACGCAAGGGTTTCAAGAGGATAACAATAACTACGATGATGATGATGATGATGATGGAGGCGATTTATCTGACTCGGAAGTGCATAATAAACCGACCCACAGCGAAGCATTCAGCGTTTTAGAAACCGCCCTGGAATGTTTTGTAACCCAACCAGAAAATAGTCTCACACAAGTGCTATTCTTGAAACGAATTCGAGACTTAGCGGCCAAGAAACGCCTAACTATGAGACAGCCAAAAATCGATCATTATTTTAAGCCGCAATTGTGATCTAACTGCATTAGTAGTGGTGGTATAAAAATTGAAACTTCATTCCTTGTTTATTGCTCTTAAATAAAGAATTTAGGATCATTGGATTGATAAAGAGAATTTTCGATACTATTTATATTATATGAGTTGATTTTCCCGGAAATCCGAGATCTATTTTCGATTGCAGAATTTTTGATTATCCGAACGATCTCCGGTCCCAATTAGTTCGGATAATCGAGGTTCTACTGTACTCAATTTTCGCAATTAAGTCATCTGTGGGGAAAAGCAATACATTAGAATTGCCGGCTGATACAGAAACCGGAAGAATACTCGAAGATCAACATTCACTACCAAGTAGTAGATAATATCGTTGTAAATCTAAAACGCTGATTTAAGAATCTACCGTTAGATCATGCAGTTGATGCATTTTTTTAATTGGATATGAAGAACGGAGAGGATTTCATCAATAATTATAGAAAAATTTGAATAATTGATACGTCAGCCTTAGAAGAAACCATGGTGATGAAAAACATACTTCAATTTAAAATTATGCAATAAAAGCTGAAAATTTAAGAAAGCATATTAAAAGGAAGTACTGCCCTAACTTAGATAAACTTTTCCAAGCAGCAATAGTAGGCATTTGGGCAATCGAAATATCGATATCGATTGCCCAAAGGTAAGTTGGAAAATCGAAATATCTAGAAAACTAAGCACCGCACGCGGATGCATCAAATGGCAGAAAGAGAGGTATGGGGGAGGGGAACACATCACACTATCGCCCGTTGCCATGCAGCGCACGAAACGCTAACACGGGATGTTTCATTATACTTGCACCCAGAAGTAAAAAAAACGTGATTGAAAGTTTTTTCCAATATTGTATGAGAAAATATGTAAAAAAAATAATTTTTGCAAAACAAGCTTTTATTCAATGTACTGGAAAGCAGAAAATAATTTTTCTTACCAAGTCACTTATATGTTACTATAAATAAAGGCTTGAGATGCTCAACTTTATAAAAGTTTAATAAATTTCTTTTGAATTTGAAATTTAATTTGGCGCATCAGTAATTTGAAAAATTATTATCACACGTTTATACTCGCAGTTTCCCGATTTTCATTTAAAAAATCTCAGGTTGTTTTACAGTAAATTAAATGCCGTTTATATGTTGACGGATTTAAGTAAATTAAAGATTATATGTCTAAATTTTAAGCGCCCCAAGTTTTAAGCGCCCTATTCCTCCTTTTAGTGTTTCAATACAACAATTTCTTAGATTATCTCCTTCTCTTCCCCTTCACCACTTGTCCTCTCCCTCTGCCCATCTCTTTTCAATTTTCTCTCTCTCTTTTTCACATCTCCAGATGTGTTCCAGCGTTTCCTCGTCTATGCCACATACTCCGCACATCCAATTCTCGTACTGCCTTTTCCCCACTTTTCCTATATTACCGTACCACAGTATTATCCAGTCCTCTTTGACCGCTGCTGCAAAACCCTCCTTATTCCAATAAAATTACATGATCATTTTCTAATGTATTGCGAGAGTTTAATATTAATGTTAATACGAACGTGTGATTACAACAAGTTTCATATTCCATGTGTGTTACGTAATCATCGACATTCCCGTGCAGAAATGTTGTCATGGATACAGTCCGATTCGGACTAGGATCCTGGTTTCTCAACCGGGATCCAGTCGGATATCGGATCGGATCCGAAAGCGAAATGTGACGCTCGCAAATCGGATTCCAGCCAGGTTCCTAATGCGGAACTATTAAGGACTCTGGTTCAGAATCCAAATAGAAACTTTCCATATGATCCAGGCTAGAATCCCGAACTTCTAGAAGAAAATCTAGTTCAATATCGGATCGGATCCCAGGGATGAATGTAAAAATCACCATAGGAGATACCTATCCGTATCAGCTGGAGACGTTGGACGTTTTCTGAAATCATTTATTCAAGGATCTGAAGAAGATTAGGTAAAAATTGGTGCTACAGTATAACCATCAAAACTTATATATTTTAATAACAGAATTTCGAACGAAATTCTTTACATATAATTAAAAATGTCGAAAAAACAATGTATAGACCTTGAAAGACTTATAATTCTTGGAGAAAAGTGATATAGGTTATTTATTCAAAGTAATTATATTTCAATTAAATGGAGATCCTTCGAACTAAGAAAATAT
Organism: Ophion ventricosus; assembly: GCA_963932345.1. Taxonomy (NCBI): domain Eukaryota; kingdom Metazoa; phylum Arthropoda; class Insecta; order Hymenoptera; family Ichneumonidae; genus Ophion; species Ophion ventricosus. Next base: position 15,685,440 of record OZ010714.1, read on the forward strand.
GTATTTATTTTGCTAAGAAAAAAGTATTTAATACGTATTTGAAATACGTATTTCAAATTCTTGCCACCACATCTCCGCTTTGTGCTACGTAGTGAGCGTCATCTGGATTCCGATTAGGATAGCCTTTCTAGGGAATCCGTATCATATTCCGATCGGGATCCGATCGGATCTTAGGTATCCCTAAGAAATTTCTGCACGGGTTTATTTAAATTTTATTTAAAAGGAAGAAGATTGTGAACAAAATCAGTTGTTGTCAGGCTAGGCTCTCCTGCCCCCGAAAGAAAATGCTGGCTACACCAATAGAAAATGGACCAGCTGATGCTGCGCTCAACATCACATGTCCTCAGGCCTTCTGATCCTCTGATACCATTTATATAGGACAACCTTGACTTATTATTCTACGACGTTGACGTTATTTTTCTCTTTCTTTCGTCACGTTGGTGGCATTGACGGACAAAGATGCGACAAAAATGGCCGTATCTTGGGGCCGATAATCATCGAACGAAGATTCATTTGGCCGAAACGTCCCAGCAGAAAGACGAACACGCACAACTGTTGCTAGCTGGGTATGTTACAAAAATAACCGGGGGCCCTTATCTCTCGTTCGTTCTTGTACGTCAGTATATATGCGCGTGTGCGTGTGGCTACTGACACGTAAGCAACAATTTCTACATGAACGCGGCAAATCCGCGAGTGTATGGCAATGGATTATGTGTGGAAAAAAGGGAGAACATGCGTGAAAGGAAAAAAAAAAAAAGAGATCGAGTAGGCTGTGGCGGCGTGAGGGAGAGATGAGAAACTGGTGAACTCCCCATCTACGTACGTGTGCACATGTAACTCGTGCTCGCACCGAGTAGATAAAAATTTTATTTTCGATCGTCGAGGGTCAGAGCCGATGGCAGGTCCGACGTTATAACGATCCTCATCATTGCAATCTTCATCATTCTCGTAATGCTCGAGCCAACAACAGGAACGTCAAATCGAGACAAAAACGTTGCTTGCAATGGTTTTTCATCGAAATTTACTTTATGTACTTTTAGTTTTAACGGATCAACATTTTTAACGTAGTTTTGAAAAATCGTTTGGACGATCAGCAAGCACTTTTCCGTCTTTCTCATCTTCCTCGCCGGACTCCACTTGGCTCAATATGATATTATTGTTTTTCTTATTCAATGAGATTATTAGACATTATTACGGGACGGATGTTGGCCCAGTTTACAGCATAAAAAAATGTCCTCTTTCGAGAAACGATAAAGAAGCACCATCTCATCGAAGAGAAATATCCAGATTTCTTATTTTTTTTTTTTAACGAGTATAAAATACGCACTTTGATACACGGAATATAATTGACGGGATTCAAGAGTTTTGTGCGTTCATTAGCATTATCAGGAGTGTGACATTGGTCCGACCTTATTGACGTTACCTAATCGAATTGGAGAGGTCAGGACCACCGAAATTATCAGTGAAAACGGAACGCCAGTGTACTGGCTCCATTCGCGCTTGCCCTCGTTCAAATGATTTTTGTAAATATTTTCGCGACCAACAATATCGCACGACGAACGTAGGAAGAGCGGCGAGATATGAATTTGCAACTGGATTATTTTTTTTTTACTTTGAATGGCGAGGAGAAAACGAAACGATTTATACTTTTTTACGGTATTCCAGTCGTGGATGACTGTATTTTGTAGGAGCATAAACCCTTTTGAATCATTAGTAGAATACAGTGGCGCTTAAGGTATTAATGTATGGATATTAAAAAATCGCCGAAATTCTTAAAATTTTGAGGTATGATAGTTCTTGATAGAATAATAATACATTAATTATTTTAGAATTTTCACTAAATAATTTAGTAGTTATCAACATATGAATTTAACACGGTCGCTTGTGGGAAAACAGCTTCTGCAGACGTCAATGGTTGCAAAACGAATGGAACTAAAGCGCCGTAAATTCTGAAAATATTATATCGTCAAGATTTAGGATCAAGCGATTGATTATGCTAAGTTTCAAATAAATTGACTGCATAATTGTCGAGAAATTAATTGAGGAGAATCGCCTTTTTTAACGTTGAATTAGTAGCAATCATTGGAAAAGTCAATATATATTGAGTTTTTGAGTAATTATTGATAATATTAAGATGATCTGAACGTATTAATTGAATTTAAAAATTGAGAATATTTTTTTTTGTTGGACAGAACTGGAATGAAAAATTTTGCATGAATTTAGCACATTTAGACATTTTTACATGATCTATGAGAAATCGCGTTTATGAAAAATTTTCGGCTAGTCACATTTTTTAAGTTTTATCATTATTATTTTCTTTAAACATTCGGTGACCCCCTGTTTTTGCTGCCGTTACGCAATCTTCAGAATTGTTTACATGCTAAGAGCAGTTTATGTCAAACATCTACGATTATTTAGTATATGATGTATCAGATAGAAATGTGGCCAGCATGTCATCTCCGTAGAGTGCTGCATAGATTAGACGTTTTTAAAAGTCATAATTTTTTGTTAAAAGATCGGTAACTTGGCTTGAAATTACACCAGCACACTAGGATTTATTTTTACTTAATCGTAGACGAAGATCACTTAATTGTTAAATAGTTGGGTGTGTGGGTTTAAGAAATACCCTGACAACTTCAGAGTCCGCGGTTTTTCGGTATTAGCTAATAGCGCCGGGACTTTTTGTCACACATGGATTTATTTCTCAGCGATTGATCCCCTGTTGCTCGGGCACAGCCTATTTTGGCCCCGTGCATTACATATCCTTTTTCTTGCAATTAAACAATCCAACTTTCTGTAATTGTTATGGTTATTTTGTCTCCCATCTTCTTTGAGCTCGTTCGAAATTCCTTGATTACATTTATTTTTTTCGAGTTGTACCGAAGCCCAAACAAAACGACGAAAATATCGATCGCTCGTGCTTATTATCGGGCTTCGAGTAGTACGAGGGAGAGAGAAAGAGAGAGAGAGAGGGAGAGAGAAAGAGAGAGAGAGAAGAGAGAGAGAGAGAGAGAGAGAGAGAGAGAGAGAGAGAGAGAGAGAGAGGATTGCAGGCTTCGACCCCGAAGCATCATTAATAATGTTGATAAGGGTTAAGACGCAGAGAGAAAACATGCGACAGAGTACAAGAAACAATATTCTAAACGCCGATCATACGTAGTAAACGTGGAAATGATTTTGCCCGTGAGAATCGAATCGAGGTTTTGTCGCAGCAACAATTTCTCCATTGTGTACTTTTAATCTTTGCATTTTACATTTTCCTTTTACTTTATCGTATTATTATTATTATTATTATTATTATTATGTTTTTTCGATTATTTTACTACACCCGATTAATAAAATTCATTATAATGCTAATTATCGCAACTCGGGAGAAAGATAGAGAAAAAGCGAGCGAAAGTAAGGAAAGGCGCGAAAGACCAAACATTGGGTTATCGCGAATTGTAATGCGTAACTCACATTCATTATTATATCCACTATCGAAATAACTAAAAACACCGAATCAGCCTTTATGTAATAGCGTGAAGTCCGCGAGGACTCGAAAAGACTCCCACATTGGCCCGGACAAATAAAAGACTCAAGTATTTACGAGCTAATTATATATTTCGAGATTTTCATAGTCGCGACTTAGAGAGGAAGAAACGAGGGCGAAAATTCGATTTAAAATTGAAAAAAAAGGAATAAAAAGATTACTCAAATGAATAATAGAAACGATCTTAATAACCAATGTAAAAAAAAACCAGGTGTATCAATATTCAGCTGAGATTATTTTTCATCGTAAGGAAGATTTTGAAGCGAGCAATTCGTCGTAGCAGAGTGAAAGCGAAATTCGAAACAGTGCGGGCATTGTGTTTTGCGTGTTGGATATACGCAATGAAAATGAATAAAAAGGGAAGAGGAGGAAGAGAGCGAGAGAGAGCGAGAGGGGGATATTTATTTCGTGCTCTGGGACCAGGGTCCGCTAAGAGAAAAAGAGAGACAGAGAGAGAGATCGAGAGAGAGAGAGAGAGAGAGAGATCGAGAGAGAGAGAGAGAGAGAGAGAGAGAGAGAGAGAGAGAGAGAGAGAGAGAGAAAGTGCAATAAATGCGCAGCGCATGTTACGTATTACATATAAGCGCAGTGATCGTATGTACAACACTGGTACACTGTACACGATATTTTAGTGTTATTACGGTTGAACCTACGAGGCATATGCACCAGGGAAAGACTCCCCGTTTCCAGTCCTTGTACATTTATGAACTAACGCGTACAGTTGCGAGTGTTCTGGCTATTGCCGATAAGGTGGAGGCCAGGTGTGTTTCTTTAACCGTGTTATATGTATATACACGCATTCGTACGTCCGCATCGCATCGTCAAAGTTCGTGCGAGAAGGAATGTTTGCCTTTTTTTTCACCTTCGCAACACATAAACTTCGAGTACAGAAGAGATCGTTTCAACACAATCTAGATGCTAGGACTGGAGCACCTTCTATCCAACAAACCTAAATTTCCGTACTCTTAGCTATGCGCCCGTTCAGAGGTGTGACACGTCGCGTTACTCCTACGCATTAAGGTACTAGTCTCGCCAAGGCGTTTTACTATAGACCTTTTTTTTATTTTGAGCATCCCATCAGGACACTGTTAAATGATTACCTGCAAAATTTCAAAAGGATTCACCGTTCCGTTTTCGAGATATTGGCAATCAAAGATTTCACAGTTTTACACGTGTTCTTATGGAGAGCAGTGGAAAATTTCACATTTCACGCAATAACTTCGAAACTTTTCTACAGATTAAAAAAAATCTCAATTACAGAGAAACGTGTGACGAAGTGTGTAAAAAAAAATCATGAATTTTGATCGTCTAGTTTCAGAGATATAGCGATTTAAATGAAGCAATGTCCGGCGACGCTAGCGCCACGAAGCGACTGGAGCAGACTAGAACTAGAATACAGTAGTGTTTGCATATCCGTATACGCAGAGTATCTACGTATTAGTAGATACAAAAGTCAATCGCTTTTACTTCGCTCGATCGGAATCATCGGAATGTTGTATCGTTGAAAGTGCGAACCGTGTGGTGGGGTCAGTGGAATGACACGTTCAGTAATGCCACCAAACAAAAAACAAGTCAAGCACGCCCTAGCCGCTATCGGCGATAGCGAATTATCGAGTACTTAAACGAGGGTACAATGTTTGGAATACCAATCCCGAATGACAGAAACTGGAGATTGTCACTCAAAGGAGGCCAATGCAGAGCGCAACTGAACCTGCGAAACAACAGGTGCGCCTACTTTGAGCGCTCCCGCAGAACCTACTGGCCCTCTTTCGGCCTACTGTAGGCGCACTATAGACGCTCTGAACCCTCCATTCAGCCTATTGTAGGCGCACTGTAGATCCTCCAGATCCTCCATTCAGCGAACACGTATTTATTTCGTCATCGACCGGGTTACCGATCAGGCCACAATGAAGTGTTGGTGGATGGGATATCGAATTTGGGCTCAAAGAAGGTTAGATGGGGTCGAGGCAACGGACTTGCGATCGAAGGCAGGTCAAGGAGGCCTGCGTTCTGCACGTTTCACTGAAACTGAGGATCGAAAGAAGCTTGGGGAGCACTAACAGAGGCTACACTGGACAAATGGGGTTTGATAGGTTCAACGGAGGCTAGTGGCTTGTGCATTACAAAAGAAATTGGTCTTGCGAGTGTTCAGAGGAGGCTATAAATTTTAACTCGGGCCCTAAGAAAAAAGTAGCAAAATACTGTAAGACTTAAATGTGTTGATGTCGTTAGAAGAACTATAAAGTTAGCTGTGAACAATTGAAAGCAAATAAAATATTCTTTTGAGCATCTACGCACTTGCCCTTTTATTTTCGTGTGAATCATGTGATTTCGAATATGGGGATTTCTTTCAAGCGAGAAATTAATTCTAACTTAAATAGTCACAAGTACCTAATTATGGAAGTATACAGTTTGTTTGGGTTGACGAAATCCTGTCAACAATCATGAAGGTGCGTATGGAAAATATAATTATTTATCACAAAATAATAAGTTCCTCAAAATATTATTACTAAACAAATTTAAAAAAATTCTCTAGTTCTTGTTACGTAAACATATAGTGAGAGGTAGAGCACTTTTGTTAAATTTAGTAATAATATTTTTATTCAGTACCAAGTAGTTCTATTTTTCATACGTACCTCTATGCTTGTTTGTAGGCATCATCATAATTTTATTAATTGTGGTATCATAATAAACATGTTATGTGCACTGATGGTCTAATATGAGTATTGGCGGATTATATATAAATATATATATATATATATGTGTGTGCCACGTTCCCACGTGCCGCGTGATAAGTAGCGCCACAAGTGGCAGAGTGTGGCACTAATAAATCCGAAGATTTCGCATAGCGAATATACTCGACGGTGTCATACCCCTGCGCCAGTCGTGAAACAAAGCCCTACATTCCCATAAGGCGCAGTACTTCCGCTGCGCGCCGCCAGATCGCGTTTGGCGAGCTCGCTCTCGCCGGCGGCGTAGTCTATCCAAATGGCTATAGGCTTCAGCGCTCCCGAACTCTCCGTGTCGTCATTTGCACGGAAAAAAACGGCCCGCAGTATATGTAATAGCTAAGCACATACCTGAAACTTTTTTATTATAATCGAATAACTAAAGTCTATCCTAATATACTATCGCCAATGCATACAGAAACATCCCGCGCAGAAATTTGTTGGGGACCCCCAAGAACTTACGACATCCTTATAGGAATTTGATCGGGACGCCGCACGTAGGCTGTCCACGTTAAAATCCAAGTGGATTTTGTGCTATTTACCGAGTGACGTGGTTTGAGAATTTTTTATTTTTAATTCTTTACTGACATCTGTAGGATCACCGAAAAAAAAAAATATCCTTTCGTGATCCCGTGCACAAACTTGGTGGGGAGTCGTAAGATGTATCCTTGTCTCTATAGCGATTCGTTAGGGATACCGCACATAGGGAGTCCTCATTAGGATTCAATTTAATTCTGCACTGTACCCCAATGAACACTGTTTGAGAATTCTTACCACGTTCGAATGGAAAATTTGCGAAAAGTCATGAGAAAAAAGCTCGGCGTGTTGAAACAACCTGCACACTTCGTGAGCGTGTACGTGTATGGGTACATTGTGTCAAAGTGCAGGAAAATGAATAACAAACGATAATCACAGTGGATTTTCAATGATGTGACCCAAACCAAGGTTAGTGGATCCTTTGAAAGTGATTATTCCAATATTTTTCGATTTTTCGACTATTTTCATACTTTGCGTGACTAGAATGACCTTGTGTTGTAGGTCGCTGAATTCGTCTTAAAATCGGTAATAATGTCATCGAAAAAAAAATACATGATTCCATTTAAAAAAGTGGAGTTGACCTTGACGTAGCTTCAGCGCCTCCACCGATAAAAAAAATAGGGTGGTCCAGTATGACGGCCTTCTCGAACACTAAAACTTTTGTCTGAAACATTTTTGGATATGATCAATAGTTTGAGTGCTATTGCTCTGTAACACTTTATGTGCCTCACCCTGTATATTTCGTTTAGAAAATTCAGCGTACAGAATGCGATGGAATCGATCAAGAATCGTGGCGGATTCTATTCGATAATGTGGGTATCCTTTAGGATTCGAATTGGTTTCGTACATTGCAATCCAATGTATGAATCCCGTTATCAATCCAATGCACGTGCGTGACGTTTTATTATAGACACAATTATGGGAATCCAATTGGATCCTTCCAATTTCTGCTCGGGATTATCAATCGATCAGCGCCAATAATCTCTAAGATGAAATAGCCCGAAGTGTATCGTTATAGAGCCAGTAAATTTTCGACATCTAATCCCATCCACGTGCCTTCCATTCCTGCTCGGACGACTTGCCCCTTGTAACATTGAATTTTGCGTCAAATTGTTAATTCAGACGTACACCGCGATTCGGGTGATTAGCGTTTATTACAAACAGTCGCCTTGATGTCTGTCCGGTACGGGAGACGAGATTAGGCTGATGTGTATATGCGAAGAACGTTCACCCGTGAGCTGGTGCTCAGCTGATTATAGAAAGTTCATAAAATCGCGTATAGTAACGAAGAGTGAATAAGAGAAACTTTGTGATAATAGCGACTCGTGTAGTACCAGACGGGCTTATGTATCAGAAAATGTTACTACAAAGCCACCGCGTGCTCGGTAGCTATGATAGCTGTATCTCAAAGTATAGAAATAGATATATATTTATGTACATAAATATGTATACAGCCATACGAGTATATATGCAGTCGACGAGTCCATTCATCCCACTCGTCTCTGCTTTATCATATTGTATATCGCGGTGACCGCGTGCGGGCCAGAAATGATAGGCTAATCTGTGGCTATTCGATTCTTATGGTCATCGCGCACGCTTCAATCTTCTTCCCGTTCATTTTCGTCATCTCGCTTCTTTTACTCTGTCATTAATGTATACATGTATATATCCGTATATACGCACACTCACACACATACGTAAGTAGTCAATCCGTACGTATCTTTCTTTCCCACCTTATTTCATTTTATCACCAATAATTTGCCACTTTAAATTATCGGTCAGCCATTGGCACAAGTGTAACTTATCTCATCCAAGGCCTTATCTAGGTATTCTCGCACATTTTTCGACCTATCTTTCCATTCTTCTTTCATCGTTTATCTCTTCCCCATTGACTTCTCACAGCTGTAGTATCGTACAAATTTGAAAATATTGCAAACAAAAAAGCGTTTGATTGGATATTTCGGGAGTTGTTGTTGATTACCATTATCAATTATCATTATTCTACTCTTTTGTTAAAATAATGCAACACACGCGTTTCTTTTAGTCGTCACAGCTCGCGTTTTGGTTCGTTCATATTTTCTTTCCCTCCGGGTATCGTTTCACCCCTCGTTTTTTCGTCTTTCGCGGTAAGTAGGAGTTCTCGGAGTGGCACGAACTCTAGGTGTCTCTCTGCCATCGCCACAATTCCCTTGGTGAGATCTTCCGTTGTGCTCAGCTCACGAGACACGGCTGGATCGTAAAACGTGCAAACACCCCCTTTCGTTCGAGGGGTTTTCTCGCATGTGTTCGCGAGAGACGGCTGCAAAAAGGCTCTCTCGTGCCTCCACTCGCGTTTGTCTCGGACTGTTGAGTGTGTCGCACTCGGCGCTCTTACCTAATATATTTCTCGAAAATATAAGCACGTGTGTACATTGAAGAAATCATTCAATACAGTCGAACCTCGATATAACGAAATCCTCGATATAACGAAGATTTGTCCGTTCCCTTTCGATAGACACCCGAAACCTTGATACAACCAAGGAAAAATATAGATTTAACGAATTTATTTTCAGGGCCCTTAACTTCTATACAAGGAATTTTTGTGAACGAAGCCTCTGTATAACGAAGCGTTCGGTGAAGGAACTCCCTTCCTTTGGTTCCCTTCTCCCCCTCTCTGCTTCTACGGAGCCTGTCTGGACTTGCAAACTTTTAAAACTAAACAAAATATTTGTTTAATGAAAAAATAATCCGCTTTTAAAAATAATATGTTATATATATATTATGCTCTAATTGCTAATTGTTTGTAAAAATTGTTTCACTTTAATCTATCTCTATATTTATAGTACTAATATATTTTCTTTAAAGAAAGAAAGGTTTAAATTGGAGCAATTTTTATTTGTCCTTTTTATTAAAACCTCGATATAATGAATTTTTTAGAACATGACCCTATTGATTTCAGATGAAAATAACGAATACCAGAGTGTATGCCATTTTCGAAGTCCCGATTCGACCTGCTCCAAAGCCAGCTCGATATCTGAGCCATTTTTTATTTTTTTGTAACTTAAAAAATACGCTTTGATAGATCAAAGTACACCCTAATAAATGCTAAAGTTTCCAAAATCTTTATTAAATAATTCTCTTTCATCAAAATTCTACAAAATCATAGATTTTTTAGCCTTGTAAAGGTATCTCCCCTCTTGAGCTCGATCATTTTTTTATCATTATTATATTTTATTAGTAGTAGTAGTAGGATTTTATTCCATTGACATAGCATGTTGCTTTTTACATTATCCCCTATCCTCGATAGTTGTATTGAACATACAAAAAGAAGAAAGTAAGAAAAAAGAACAGTAGAAACATATGTTCCTATGAATGAACAAATATTATGAAGGTTACATCGAATCCCGAGGAAACGTGAAAAAAAATTAACTGAAGAAAAACGAACACATTCACTACACAATGTATGTTATAGTTACGTCGCGCATAAAAGTATTTGCTAAATCTCGTTTTAACCATATATGATGAGCTATAGTCTTACGAGGTTGTTCGGGGGTCACTGCGCGACCCCTCACAAGGCCCTTAGGGCAGCCTGCGGCTGCGGCGGCCTGAGCGTTATAGACAAACAGAGTCTGGGTTTTTCTTAAGAGACCATTCCATATTCAAATGTTTTGAAAATCGTTTTTTTTTGCATTATCCAAAAATATGAACTTTCATAAACATGCTGTTAAATTTTGATCGCGAAATTCGAATTATTCTGATCGTTACAGCCATTCTTAGAAAAGAGGATTCGACCAGCTGCGTGCGAGCGCGTTTTTTGTGAACGGCGTTTTTTTAAAATGGTGAAAAATTTTAAGCGATGGATTTTCAAGCTATGCGTCTCAAATTTTGCCACATCATTCTTCACGCCATTCTTTAACGTCGTACGAAAGCGTTTTTTTTTTATTTGAAAATTTCACATATTTTTTAAACGAAAAACTGTCGAAAATTGCCCTATTTGACAATTAATTTTAAAACGACCATCATTTTGTTAATTTTAATCGAAAAAAAATCCTTCGTACGCCTGTACAGTTTTTCATACTGATTAATAATCTTTTTGGTCTTTTTCCTTCCAGACAATTTTTAAAGGACTAGGACTTTCCACCGTCAGGCGCTATTTTTTTAGGCATCATTTTGCCGTGGCCAAAACAATAATGTAAAAAATAAAACTAAAACATTAAAAAATATTTTTATGTACAACATAACTTATTTCAATAAACGAAGAAAAGAAATCGGTTTGATTATCGAATTTTATTTGAAAAAGGTGCCCAATCATTTCTATTCATCCTGTTGTTCCTAATTCCCCTCGAACCTTTTTCTTGCTGTAGTATGCGAAAACTTCGTGTATATTCGCACAATTCCCTGATAACTTTACCCTTTAATGTATCGATATTCCAGCTTTTCAAACATGCTCCTGTCCTATTATCCCTCCATCTATCGACCTTTTCCACCCATTCTTTTTTTAATTCGTTTTCTGGTGCTCTCGCATTCCCATACATGCGCCAAACTCTCATCTCCTTTGTTGTATAATACGCAAGTCCAGCTTGAAAAACCCTTCTTCCCTACTATGCCTACGTTGCCAAACCTTAAACTGGCCCGTTTCTCTTTGAGGTATCCTTTTATTTCCATATCTTCCCAGTACTTGGCTTTGTCGATCTCCTTTTTAATTTCCTTTTACATCTCTGCGAATAAGGATTTGTCAATACCATTATTATATTTTATTATATATTATTATTTATTATGTTATTGTACTAATAATTTATATTTTTCAATATTATTATTACTATTATTGGGTGAAGTAAAAAGTTCTGAGCGTTTTCCGCTAGATGTCTTTAGTGAGCCATATCTCACGGTGTATACATCGCATCGGGTCATACTATACGGCAATTTAAAGGTGACATTGCGCTTCAAAAAAAGTTCTTTGACAGTTTTGTGTTTGGTGAATCCAGTTGTGCGTTACAGCGTTCCAAAATGGAGGTAAAAAAAGAGAAAATTCGATACATTCTTCAGTACCACTACGACCAAGGTGAAAAGGCGGAGCAAGCGGCCAAAAAAATTTGTGCTGTTTATGGACCCGATACAGTATCGAATGCAACAGCAAAGCGGTGGTTCCAACGATTCCGGTCTGGTAATATGGACGTCGAAGATGAGGCACGCTCTGGTAGGCCAATCGTCGAAAATGTCGATAAAATCATGGAAATCGTCGAGTCGGACCGGCATGTGAGCACTTATTCCATTGCCCAGGAACTGAAGATTAGCCAGAAAACTGTTTGGAACCATTTGCATAAGGCTGGTCTCAAGAAGAAGCTCGATGTATGGGTGCCACACGAATTGACGCAAAATAACCTTTTGGACCGAATTGATGCCTGCGATTCTTTGCTGAAACGTAACCCATTTTTGAAGCGGATGGTGACTGGCGATGAAAAATGGGTCACATACGAGAACAACGGCCTAAAAAGATCGTGGTCCAATCGCGGTAAGCCGGCCCAAACGATCGCCAAGCCCGGATTAACGGCCAAGAAGGTTTTGCTGTGTGTTTGGTGGGATTGGAAGGGAATCATCCACTATGAGCTGCTCCCATCGGGCCAAACACTCAATTCAGACCACTGCTGTCAACAACTGACCAGATTGAAGCAGACGATCAATCAGAAGTGACCAGAATTGGCCAATAGGAAGAGTGTTGTGTTCCATCAAGCAACGCCAGGCCACACACATCTTTAAGGACACGCCAGAAGCTCCAAGCACTTGGATGGGAGGTTCTATCGTACCCGCCGTATAGTCCAGACCTGGCACCAAGCGATTATCACCTTTTCAAGCATTTGCAAAATTTTCTTAATGGTACAAAACTGCCCTCCAGAGAGGCTTGTGAAAATGAGCAGGTCAAGTTTTTTACCAATAGGGACGAGGACTTCTTCAATCGCGGATTTATGAAATTGCCTTCAAAATGGACAAAAGTTATCGAACAAAACGGCGCATATTTGAATCCTAACTATGTTAATTTCATCGTCGAAATAAAGCGAAAAAACGCTCAGAACTTTTTACTTCATCTAACATTATTATTTACAAGAATTTTTTCTTCGTATTACCTCAATAATAATATCTATTATTATATAATTATATTTTCTCATCATTTCATATAATTTTCTTCTACGTATACCATAAATTTGTCTAAAAAGAAAAGGAATTGAGCGACTTGATAAAAGAGGGAAATAAACATTTCGAATGAGATGCGGACTTGTTATATCGTTCGTGAAAACCTCACGAGAGTCATCCTAAGCTGATTAGCTCGTGATAATAATTGTATACGACGATAAGGTGTGCGAACGATAATAAGGTTGGGAACTTGGCACGCGACCGCAGTCTCATGATACATTCCTCGATTATATTGCATGTGCTCGTTGTGCTCTCGTGGTGGATCACACGATTATCATTAATAGCTAAATCTTATCCGTGCACAGATGATAATTGATCTTCGCTAGTTTACGGGACAGTAAAGGACAGTGTTGTGATTAATTGTCGATTTACAATGAGAAATTATGGAATGACTGAAGAATTTATTTCGCCGAAGCAAACAAATGATTTTGCAATAAAGTACGAGAAAACAGTAGTAAACGAACAGAAAAAAAAACAAAAAAAATATATATATGAAAAATGTTCTTCGCCTCGTGCGTTACGCTTCGAAAGCAACGATCCCCATTTTTTTCGACGAGGCACTGTCACAAAGTGGCAGTGCCTCCTCAAGCACAACGACTTGCAACCCCGGCGCAGGTCAACGAAGATATTTCTTCATATAAATCGCCTTTGGACGACTGTTAAAATTTTCGAACGATCCCGACTCTTATCGTCTAAATGTTTGGTACGGCTCTCTCTCTCTCTCTCTCTCTCTCTCTCTCTCTCTCTCTCTCTCTCTCTCTCTCTCTCTCTCTCTATCTATATGTATATATATATATATAAACGTATTCACATTAGTATTCCCTCATTCAGCATCGATATATCCTCTCCGAGCCCTTCATCTACGCGATAGCCATCAGGAGAAGGGGACGAGGAACATCTTAATTTCTTATACGTCGTTGATCGTTGTAATAGCTACTAAAATAATGTCAAAACGAAAACCTTGAAAGCGAGACTCACACCGAAAAATACAGACGATTAATTTGATATAAAGATTATCCGCAAATATACAAAAATCTACGTGAATTTTCATTTTTGTTTTATATAATACATCGATCATAAATTGATTATAAATCATTGGTCATCTCATTTCGACAAAAGAACTTCGTTTTACACATTAGCATGTGCTGTTTTGCGTAATTTTTTTTAACGGTATATTGTTCACGCGAAATTATAATTTTTCAATGACAACTGAACCACGATGCTAATGAAAATTATCGGTAAAAATGGAGGAATTGGTGTAGCCAAGTGCGATAAGGAAAATTAAGAAAAAGCACAAGAATAATTATAATGGCGAACGAGACGGCGAAGCAAAAGGGAGTAAAAAAAAAGTTAGCGTGACAGTGGAAATTTTATGACGTTACAAACTTCTCGAGTCAAAGGCGAAGTCTCGAAGAATTGTGAAAAAAATGTGGATGTAACTTTAATTATAAAATATTCATTCTACTCAGTATAGTTGTTTGGTATATATATATATATATACACATATACATAACGAAGATATTTACTGTCGAGCTGCGTTTACCGTCACGGCCATGCTGACCCGTCGGGACCTATGAACCCCAATCGTCGGTCCCTCCGCCGTATTCCCCTTGTATTTTTTAATTTTAATTTCAGTTTTATTATTGTTCAGCTTCATAGCTAGATGGAATGATCGCTCGACGACATACATACAGATACAGTAACGAATCATCGTAGCCAGAGTGCCTCGCGCCTAAACAATTTTGCGTAACGTCTCACAAAAAAAAAATGAAACGTTACATTTTCTTCGATTCCGAGAGTCTTTACGTCCATTAATTAAACCGCTGACAACATTTTCATAATTGTCGTAAAGCACGGAGGTTTCGTCAGGAATAATTCAACGTATAGAACTAGTTATTTTGTAAGAACAAACCTAACAAGCGTAGTCAAATAATAACATTTCTATTATAATAAAAGTTTTAAGATAATAATAATATTATTATCATTATATTAAATAATCTATTACTATCATTATACTAAATGATCTATTACTAAAAGAATGACAATTATTATTTGTATTCTTATTTTTTTCTCGATTAATTATCAGAATAAAATTACTAGATTATTCATGATAAGATTACTAGATTTCCTACTCAGATTGGTAACATATAGATATTTTTTATTGATAATAATAAAATGAATAGAAGTTTTTAAATTCTATCTATAGGTAAAAATTCATAATTCAATAATTCCTGTCTATTTTATTAGAGGAATAGATAAAGTTATACCCTTAATATAATTAACATTAGTCAACTAGAACATCCTTGAGAAACATTTATACCCTAAAAAAATTATTTTACAATAATTCTCAAGGTTGTTTCCCTAAATGTGATTTTTTTTTCTTTCTTTCTTTCGAAGACTGAAGAAAAAATAATACGTATTTCATTCTACGCAATGAGCGAAAAAGGCGAAACTGAACATTTTATAATCTCCAAAAACGAAGACCCCTCTAGGGTAACGTGGGATTTCGATGGCTTGAAAAAACGAAACGTTCCTCGCCAATGTGCAAAGTATCGAGAAGAACGAAGACAGATTTCACCGTCGACCGGATTCGGCTCTGGCCCAACAATTTTTTTCTCCCTAATGCCCTTTGGCAGACTTCGCATCACGAGAGGATATTACCCATATGGCGACGAATAGCCGGAGATCTTAACCCTCTTCACGTGAGGGTGCTCGTTTCGAACGTGACGTGTGAGTACGAAAAATGAGGGAAACGTTTTTTTTCCGACGGGAAGAGAGCGAGAGCGAGAGAGAGGGGGAGAGAGAGAGAGAGAGAGAGAGAGAGAGAGAGAGAGAGGAGTCATATTGAAAATAGTGTACGAAAAGCCAAAAGAGACGTACACAGATCGAGTCGTGTCGCGAGGATCAAGAATGTTACCCATTACGTGTGTGAAAATTTTCCAGCTTTAACTACTCCAAATTTTAACGATTCCTTTCGTCCCTTCCACTTTGCCGCCTCGCGGCTCGGCAACTTCAACGCGCGTACATCGAGGACCCTCGAGCGTGCGTGTGTCACCTCCTCCTCGAATTTATATACGACATTATTGATGATTCATAGCTCCGATCGAACGTTTATTGCCACGAGCGTAAAAAAAGCTGACTCTCAAAAAAGCATTAAAAGGCGAGAAACGAACGAAAAAAAGACCCATCGCGGGATATTTAAAAAAGATTTTGGACGTTTTACTTTCCAACTGCTGCTCCGACGAGGATACCACGAAAGAGTTAATAACGTACAAAGTATAACAGAATAGTTGGGAAATAAAAATCGCTTGACCGAGTTTGACGATGTTTTTTTTTACTCGAAGACCTCCCAAAACTTCTTTTACTTTGTATGAGACGTTTTGTGGGGTTCCTTGGGAACATTCTCAAACGATCGAAACAATTTTAATGGTTTCTCTTGTTTGTCTTTCCGTTTCAAAGTGATATGTAAGTGGGACAAATGGTTTTTTTCCTTTCTTTCGTAAAAGCGGTAGTCTTTTGGTAAAAAGACTAGTGGACAAGGTTTTTTTTTAATATTTTAGTTTTTCGAACGAATGGCGCATCAAGGCGAAGTCGAAGTTGGACCACGCGAGAGAGATAACTGAAATTTTCGAATATAGACTTCTCAGCGATGGATATAATATTCGGTGCAAAAGAAAATCGTCAAGCTCTGGGTCAATGAATTCTACCAAGCCTAATGCTTTGTTTGTTCCTAAAAAAAACTTAGCAATCTATGAGAAAACTCAGTTCGAAAATTTAAGAGGTCATGTTGATCTTAAGTGCAGGTTACCGTTCTTGACGATAAAAAATGCGATTTTATTTTACATAATTTGCATCCTTAAAGTGTAAAATAATGAGGATCGAATGAACCGAAGGGTACGTGAGCTGATAGATACTGCATCGAGACTGGAAGCGATCGATTTATGATCTCTCGTAGGCCAGCTTCGTTTTGTCCCGAAGAAATACAAGCTCAAGCCACCGATGTGAGGGTCATTAACCCCTATTTATCATCGAGGCTCTCTCTTTCTCTGGTTTTTCATCACATTAAAGTGTTTCTGCATTGCACGATTTATCTTCGACTTGATTATAAACAAATGAGTAGGCTGACAAACACAAACTGATCGTATTGGCAGATGGATCTACCATGATTTTTTGCCGCCCATGCATTACGCATCTGGGCGATCTTATTCAACGCCCCGAGTAGAAATATTGTCAGGCTAGCCTGACATTTGATCCGGGCCTGATCATGTACGGGAGGCCTTACTTACGGTGTGACTTAATTTGCCTGATCCGGCTGGTTTCAGGCAATATTTAGACAACCGGATTCACGGTTACATCCACTTGACTGATTCGGCTAGTTTTGGGCGATAATCGGGCAACCAGATTTACGCGTTTAATAAATTCGCCTGATCCGGCTACCTTCAGGCAACCAACAAGTAACTGGACCTATATACAGTTTGGCGCCTTTTACGTGCCTAACCTCTTTCCAAATACTAGACGATATATATATATATATTGGCTCGTCGTCAAAACGTTAAGACACACTATCCACTTCGTGACAAGAAAAGCCGAAGAAAATTGTGCAACGATTGCGGCTGCGTCAATGGCGA
Organism: Ophion ventricosus; assembly: GCA_963932345.1. NCBI lineage: Eukaryota > Metazoa > Arthropoda > Insecta > Hymenoptera > Ichneumonidae > Ophion > Ophion ventricosus. The sequence goes on from OZ010714.1 coordinate 15,703,034, forward strand.
GCACCGAATAACGAAGAAAAAGAACAATACAGCAGCAGACTAGTGCAACAATTTCTTTCTTAGCTTTTTCAAAGACGTCTACAACTCTTAAGTATCTATAACTATAAATTCACCATACATCAAATCATATATAGGGATTGGTGTTCTCTCCAAACACATCGGACAACCCGTCGGGACAGTTTTCAACTCGCCAAAAGATTGGGATGGGTCTAAAACTGCGCGAAAAACAAGCGAACAGAACAATAATGTTCCTCAAAAACGTTTTCACAATTAACCTTCATATTTTTTGAGTTCCTTCAGTTTTTGTTTCGAAAAATTATACAAAAGGTTATTTCAAGTTTTCTGCATTATAATAAGAAATAAGAAAAAGTATTAATTTTTTCATATTGTTTTATATATCGTTTATTTTAAAAAATAAACTATCAGCATTGCATACAATCCGTACCTTTTTCAATTCCGAATATGCATGATATTTCTTATTTCAGGAATAAATCAGGCGTCTTGATCAGCCTTTGATTTTACACCCTGGCCAGGCTTTGATTTTTCACCCTGACCAGGTTGAATTGCGGGATTGCATATGTCAAAACCGATCAGGGTTTGTTGAAAAATCCTGATCAAGGCCCGAAAATGAAATCAGGATCCCTGATCCGAGCCTTCGTCTATACGGAACAAAATTTCTACACGAGACCTTGAAGTCCAACGTCTGACATTTATCTTCAAGCAATCGGCGATCTCATTTTTTAGCTTCACAATCGTCATGCGTGAGAGTCCGACGTTATGGAAACTTCCACGGTTTCGCGAAATGTTATTCCCAAAAAAAATGAATAAAAAATTTCGTGCCTAGCCCTCGTGGCGCGGCTGAGAATATGAAGGGGCGGAGAAATGATTTTTTTTCCGGTTGTGTTTGCCGTGTGGGCGCCTACGGTTGAGGCAGCTTCTCGAACGAGAAAGTTCTCTTTTATACAAGCGCATGTCGTGCACGAATAACGTGGAAATTTCAATTCGTTGAATTTCAGTCATAAAGCAAACATCGAAAGTCCCCGGACTGAAAGGGCGACGTTGAAGGGATCATTAGCGAGGAGCCCGAAAACGAAAGGGTGCAAATATAAATAAAATGAGAGAACGGCGAAGATTTATGCCGGAAGTAGGCGAACGCGTTGTGTGTACGGATCAAGGAAGCAACGGCGGAGAAAAAGTAAAAAGAAAAAAATAAAAGGTTCCGACATCTTTCACCTTGCTCTCCCTTTTTCTCGATTTCTCATGAACCAGGCGTTTCGTCGTTTACCTTAACACACACCCTTTTTTTTTTAGAAATCTCGACGAAAACAGAGAATCCTTGGTCGTGGCTTTTCATTCGATCGCGGTGGATCGTGTTTTACCTTTGTTCTTGAAGGATAGAGCTTTCTTCTCGAGCAAAAGTCCTTTCCAAACTTTTTTTTTTCCCACCAACCTCGGATCTTAAGATCCAAAAAAAACCTGTTGTGTAGCCACTCGTGATTTTACAAAACTACCATTCTAATACAAAAAAAAAAGTAGAATTGTTTCAGTTTCGAAAGAATTGGGTTTACTCACGAAATAATTAAGGACTTCACTGAAATGATTTGTACGAATGAATAAAATGACACACACTCGATGTACTTTAGTACGGAGCAACCAGATTTTTTTACATATTTTCGAATCGAAAATATGTAAAAAGTTACGAGAGAAAATTCGATGTGTCGAAACATCATCTGCACGCTTCGTGAGCGTGTACGTGTGTGATGATATTATGTCAAAGTACAGTAAAATAACGAACGATAATTACAGTGGACTTTCAGTGATGTTATTCAAAACGATTTTTAAGATATACTTTTTTCAATGATTTATCCTTTTTAATATAAGATTTATACTTCTTTGAGGGATCAGTATCAGTCTATTTTCGGAAATTTTCGATTTTCTAAAAAAATCAATATCGTATACTGTATACCTATAGAAATACGGTACAGAACCTTATTTAGGTCGGAGTGACCGATAAGGGGCTTAAAAAGAGTGATACAATAGAGGCGTCTCTGCGCGCTCAGCGCGCAAGCGCCGTCCCGAGCAGAAATCTAATCAGGCTGCCTGAGGATCCATCAGGGCCGGATCGGGGATCAATAAGGCGCCCTGATCAGGTACGCCTGATTTGAGCCCGACAGGGGCCTGAGCAGGGATCAATAAGGCGCCCTGATCAGGCACGCCTGATTTGCGCCGGACAGGGGCCTGAGCAGGGATCAATAAGGCGCCCTGATCAGGCACGCCTGATTTGCGCCGGATAGAAGCCTTATCAGGTATCAATAAGGCGCCCTGATCAGGCACGCATGACTTGCGCCGGACAGGGGCCTGAGCAGGGATCAATAAGGCGCCCTGATCAGGCACGCCTGATTTGCGCCAGACAGGGGCCTGAGCAGGGATCAATAAGGCGCCCTGATCAGGCACGCCTGATTTGCGCCGGATAGAAGCCTTATCGGGTATCAATAAGGCGCCCTGATCAGGCACGCATGATTTGCGCCGGACAGATTGGGCCGGAAAGATTGGGACGGTCATCGCCAAAACCGGAACAAAAACTAAACGATCAAGTCGAGTAAAATAAAAACTTAAACTTAAAAAAAATGTTTTCATATGTTTCATATTTTTAATAACGTTAGTAAACTTGATAACGTGTAACTGCGATAATAATTTAATAAATGTTGATCTATTTTTAAACAAAAAATTAATCAAATGATTGAGCCAGATGACACGCATGTCTCAGGCAGGATGAGGCACCTGATCCGGGCCAGATAAGTTGCTTGATCCGAGCCAGATATAGTGCCTAATCCGAGGCTGGTAAGGTGCCTGATCCGAGCCTGATAAAGCGCCTGATCAGAGCCTGATAAGGTGCCTGATCCGGACCTGAATTTGCGAAAGCGTTACATACCTGATCAGGGCCGGACTAAATTTGCCTGATCCGGCCCGGATTTGCTATTGTGGCAGCCTGATCCGGTCCGGATTTCACCCTGAACAAATTTCTGCTCGGGGTGTCGAGCGTCCAAAGCTCGCAGAACAGAGATCCGAAACCAAAAATCCCAAGAAAGTGAAGCTTTTGAAGAAGCTGAAGGAATAATGTATGAATCACGCATCGCTGATTGAGGGTAAGAGGCTTTTTTAAAAAGTTTTATGTACATTTTTACAAGAGAAACTTTAAACGCGTTTTTCTCAAAACAACGTTTTTCGACCTTGTCGACATGATTTTGGAAAAACTATTGCACCGATTGGGCCCAAATTTACAGGGATTATTCTACGTATGTATCTCTTCGACCCCTACTAACGGTTAAATATTCATTGATATTGAATCCTATTTTTAAACAATTTAAGTTGCAAAAAACAGTCGAAAAATCAAAAGTGCGCCATTTTGTTTTCTTTTTATCGGGGGTGAAAGTTTTTAGTAGGGGTCATAACTACAACTCCACTTTATAATAAAACACCCGACTTTTTGTTTTCAGATGCTCCAAAGTTAAGATTTCGTGTCGATAAGGTGAAAGCAGGGGTAACTTCAGGCATCCAGATCACTAAGATAAATAAATAAAATAATAATAATTTTTTCTTGTACTTTGAAACCTCTATTTTTATGTATAAAAAGATTAAAATATGGAGATAAATATTAATATGAAAAAAAATTCTTGAAAATATGTGCTATAGATGGAGACTGATGCCTTAAGAAGCACTCATTTTGTACATGTATTTTTTTTAGAAAATTTAACGTACAGAATGCGATGGGATCCATCAAGAATCGTATCAGATTCTGTTCGATAATGCGGCAATCCTTTACGATTCAAATTGGATTCCCACGGGGAATCCCGATTACAACCGAATGTACGAGTGTAACATTGGATTGTATAGGGATATAACGTATAGGGCTCCAGTGTGATGATCGATTGAATCCTTATCAGGAAGTGAGGACAATTATACAAATTCAATGGAATCCCTACGACAATTTCTGCACGGGAATGTGTAGTTTAGTTACGAACCTTGAGACTTGAGCCTCGTCACTTTTTACAAAAATCCAATGACTCGAATCTTGCGACTTCCTTATAGATGCACCATTTGCAGTGACGAGATCCGAGAATTTAATTTAACGTTGAATAAAACAGTATTGGAGCCGAGCATACATTTGTCTATCACAGCACTATCCTTTTTCATCGAAATAAAACATTACGTTAAGTACAAATTTTCATTGTATTAAGTAAACAAGTCTATTTAATTTGCATAAAAAATTTATCGGAATGAGATAAGCGGATTTTTTTCAGAGTCAGTTGTAATCGAACGAAGCATTTAGTGCAAGTGAATATGGAATTCCATTAGTCAAATACAGCATTCTATTTAACGTCAAACGAAAATTTAGCCGATCGAGATTTAAACCAAACATTTACTCGATCCAAACAAATATTTTTTTTCGGCCAACCGATAAGGAGACATTGACAGAAATTACGGAATAGTTTTAAACTGGATCTAGATTAAAATACCGTAAATCTATTGATGCGCGATAGATCGATGGCTTTTTCAAGTCGTTATGAGGATTTTCGGTAGGGATATTACATCAAGTGTGACTTTCGAAAATATCCGTTATTCATGGACGAAACGGCATATAAATTACTCCAGAAACAAAACTGCAAAGTGCCGACACTTTCTTAGGATGAAATTGGTGAACGAGTTCTCGAGGACGACAGTAATTGATGCACACGTATATACACGTATACATATATATATATATATATATATATATATATATATATATATATATATATACATATATATCAATTCGTGCACGTAGTCTCGAGACGACGAGTGTTGAGAGCTTCGAGCTGGTGTATCGGATTACGATTTTTTTTTCTCTCAGTGACTTGTGGCAAAGCTCGAGGAAATATATGCACTCGCATGGGCCTTTTCACGTATCCGTCGTGGCCCATTAGTTCCTCTCGGGTCTCTAGTTCTCGTTTCTTCGCGTTATGTATCCCTCTGAGCACGACGCAGTCTCGAAGAAAAAGAGAGGGTGAACGTGTAGAGAAAAAAAAAAGCCATGAATATCCCAAATACTAGTTATTATCGAGACTCGTTTCTCTCTCTCTCTCCCTCTCCCTCTCTCTCTCTCTCTCTCTCTCTTCCTCTCTCTTGCACAGCCAAGAGGACATATTTTTCCAACTCAGAGCTATCGTTGCCCGATTTTTATCGAGTAATATACGAGCTATGAAGAATCGATAAGCATGGACTACCGAGCCCTTCAAAGGAGAGTAATTTAACTCGAGAAAACGTGGTCCCAAATCGCCTATTAAGAACTGATTCTCGGCCACTTTATTGCGTTTCTTACATCATTTCTTCTGCGATGCTCCAAGGGCGTATTATTTTTCGAGCACGATCTCAATATTTTTTGCTGCAATCGGGTAACGTCAGGGTTCCATAATTCCCATACATAGCGGCCTCTTGTGGCGAGCCTTCTTTTACTTCCCACAGGATACTAACAGGGCGGAAAAAAGTCATACGCGTTTCAAAACTTCATATATGTATTTATAGTAGGGAAGGGAGGGGCATGTTCAGCAAATTTGGAATTATCGCCCTATAATTCCTTAACAGTCTGCCGTATAAAAATGAAACGTACTTTGGTCAATGGGAAATTTATCTGGGACAAAAAAGTCTGTAGACAAAATTCCTGTTATCCTTATTGTTTCACAGATAATCGCTTTCAAATGACTAAGGCCATATTTGCCCAACCTGCCCCGATAGTGGGGTAAGTTGAGCATGAGAATGAGGTAAATTGGACAAAGTAAGAATTACATAAAAAAATCAGACGTATGCAACATGATTTGGTACAATGCAGTAATGAACCAACAGTTGCTTGTTAATTAGCTAGGTTTTGAAACATTAACATTAATTGTAATGAACTTTGAAATATTTTTTCTCATACAATGGTAGAAGAAAATCTTTCAATCACGTTTTTTTTTACTTTTGGGTGCAAAAATAATGAAGCGTCCCGTGTTACCGTCTCGTGTTACCGTACCGACTGCTCAACTTCAGAATCTTTACATGCTTGGAGCAATTTATATCAGACATCTAGAATTATTTAGTATACAAGTAATCAGATAGAAATGTGACCAACATGTCATCTCTATAAAGTGCTGCAGAAATTAGACGATTTTTAGAGTCGTAATTTTTTGTCAAAAGTTCAGTAACTTGGCTTGATATGTTACCAATATACTGAGATGTATTTTCACTTAATTGTAAACGAAAATCAGTGAATTGTTAACTATGCAGTTCGTGAAAGTAATATCTTAAGACGGCTGTGGACGCAACGAAAGTTAGTTTAGATTCGCCAAGAGCAGATAGGAAGAGATAGGAAAGGGTTCACATTGGGAAGGGTAATACGTAAAAAACCGCAAGGGTATACGTTGGATCTCAGGAAATAAATGTTATATGTTATCAATTGATGCAACTTCACTATTTTTGTCACTGTATATGAATGGACAAGAACAGTACTGAATGTACTGTAATCGAAAAAAGTTTCACATGTCCAAATGTTGATCTCGAGGACTGGAAATTGTAGGAAGATAAAGATTCCGACGGTCTAAATCGTGCGATAACTTTGAACAGGCGTGAAAGTGATGGACTCAGAATGAATCGTAGCAATCCAGAGCATCTCGTAATTATTCAGATACGCCAAGTGTTTGCCGACAAGGCAAGATGGATTTAGTGCCATTGGGGTTTTGGTACAATACTCCAGGTCCTATACGTGTTTTCTTTTAGGTTCTTTTTTTCGACTCGCGAACAACGCAACCCAGACTGCGTGGCGTAATTCGAGATGATGCAGGGCGGCGGTCCACCAACTTATGGGCGACGAAGTATTGAGATGTGAAACTCTCAGCAGGGTGCAACCTCTCTTCCCCCCCCTCTCACTCTCTCTTTCTCGCTGCCCGTTTAAACTTCGAACAACAAGCGTGGCTCTTCTTTTTTTCCTTTTCATAATTTTCCTTTTATCTTCTTTGGCGTTTTTTTACACATTCCATCACCAAAACTTCCGCAACTTTGGCGCCACTATGTAAAGCAACCACCGCCGCATCGAAGCCATCCCCTAGGGGGTGGATTATTAACGAGGTGCTGTTGAACTATGAGTGCCAGATCGTTGATCCTCCCGCCGACAGTCGATGCAACGGCAAATTTGTGTTTTTTCAAGATTTTTCGTCACGAAGGGGCGTATTTGGCTTTATCGGAATCAAATCGAACGTTATCAGCCCCATGGGCACTGAGTGAACGAAAAATTATGATCTACGTCAGGGGTGGTCAAAGTTTTTAAGTGTGAGGTCGACACTACGATTCAAAATATCTCTAGCGATCTATCGCCAGAAACAATTTTAAACCCAAACATATTTATTCAATGAAAAATTTCTAAACTAGTTTTACAAAGCTCTCACAGGAAATGTTTGATCAATAAAATAACGTAATACGCGGTTATTTTTTACATTCATTGCTAAACATTGTGCTTTTGGCTCGATGTGTGGCACTGCATATCCTCCACAAGTTTATCATGATGCACAGTGTAAGAAATAAGCACTATTCGCAAACAGGAAGTTAAATGTTCGCCTGTTAACCGAGAACGATGTTTCGTTTTTGTCGCATTTATAGTAAAAAACGTTGATTCACGGAAAATACCAATTTTCGTGATTTTTGTTGAATTGATTTTACTCTCACGGGCTATTAAAATCGTCTAGGCGGCCAACCGGTCGACGGTCACCCCTGATCTATGTAACTGTTGATTACGAACACTCAAAACGGTCCATTATTTGATGAGTACCCTTAATCATTAATATAAATACAGTGAATCTTCAGTTATACGTTTTTCAAAAGGTACAGCAAGTATGACGTATAAATAAGAATAACGTAGAAGTGAAATACAGTACGTATCGGAAACTTTTTAGCATTTGAAAATGGCGATCGGTGCATAATTCGCGATGTTTTTTTAATAGCAGTACCTCTATTATGCTAATATTTGGTTTTTCAATTGAACATTTAATTGATAGTAACGAAGTAATGAGCCAACTCAATATTTTTGTATTTTCGGTCGGAATTTTTATTTGATGCGAGTTTGTAACATTAAAGCTTCGATGTTTTAGACTAGAAAATAACAGACACTTTCCTATAAATAAGAGATAGGTAATCACAGTTAAGTAAAGGGTGTCTCAAAATGACCTGACATTTTAATTTATTAATAAAACGTATTATATATTTGAAAAGTAGGAATATTTTTATCTTAATATAAGGTACAAATATGGAGGTTATGTGTGGAACACAATATTCGATAAATGGCCGCCTCGTCTCTGCAAATGTTTACTCTTTTGACGTAGTTTTCAATAACATTTTGGCATAGTTGCGGACTAACTTCATTAATGGTGCGTCAAATTGATACCTTGCGCTTCGGAATGGTCTGTGGATCATTGGCATATACTTTTCCTTTTAGAAAACCCCAAAGAAATAAGTCCAATGACGTTAAATCGCACGATCTTGGTGGCCAATTCACATCGCCGCGGCGCGAGATAACACGACCATGAAGCTTCGTCTGCAATAACTGCATTGTTTCACATTGCATTTTCACAATATCTATGCGTTGCTCGATCGTGTGATTCTCCATGACTAAACCTCAATACTTCCTAATGCCAGTTGTCTAATATTAGTATTCTATGTTCGCCATAGAAAAAAAATAGCGCGCATTTAAAAATGTTAGGTTATTTTGAGACACCCTTTACATGCGTACATAACACGATCCCAGAATTTTACACTGGACAAAATTAAGATACGGGTTGTGAATTTTTTAAAATTCTTGTCTTTTTTCTTTTTGTGTCACGGACCCCTCATTTACGTACAACTGAGAAAAAACAAACCCCGAAACGGACGCGGGGTAAGAAAATTAATAACGTATAAGCGTAAAAAACGTATAAGTGGAAAACGTAGAAATGAAACTTTATTACATTCTTCGTAGGCGGAATTTGCCGGGGCCAGAGAAATTTGACGTATAAATGATAAAAGCGTACAAGTGCAAAACGTATAAGCGAGGTTTCACGGTAATTAAACATTCATTTTTATTTATCATTTTGATCACATTTGATTTTTTCGTTTTTCGTTGCATTTTTCAATATCGTAAATCATTCCAATGATTTATTTCAGACGGTTCATTGACCACAAATTAGATCGTGAGATTTTTCACGTTGAGTCTGCGGGGCTGCAGTATTTCTATCTCCCCTTCCGTTTCCTCGCCCCCCCCCCCCCCCCCCCCCTAAAACAGAGAGATTGCGCCAAGTGGAAATTTAAAAAACGATATATCGTAAATCGTGCGTAACTCTCATTTGAAAAACGAAAATGGGTAATTCAAGACTGCGGGACCAGATTGCTAGACGAGCAACGTCAAAGGAGAATTGGAAGAGTAAGATGGAGAAATGAGGGAAGGAGAAAAAAGTGAGAAGGAAGGGAGGACGCAATAAATCAGATGCAGGCCGTGGGTCAAGGGTCGAAAAAGAGTCAGTGCAGGGTGAGAGAGCGAGAGAGAGAGAAAGACGGACGAAAGAGGAGACTTTAAGAGGAAAATTGTGATATGCACCTATATTCGTTCGTTCCACCGAAAGTAATAGGACCTATTAAGCCGGGGCATTTTTCCCAACGACCTGAAGATACGAAAAAACTGCACCCGGTTGAAGACCCCATTAGTTCACTATAAGAAAAGCTACCATTGAACGTAATAAAACATTTTTTTTGTCGCAATAAACCGAAAGCATGGAATAAAAAATGAAAAAGTAATAAACACATCCGACTCTCTTATGCATGTTTCTTCTTTAGCCTTGAAATTCATCCTTTAATCATCTTCGATATTTACGAGAAAATATTTGACACGGCGCGTTTAATCTCATTTTTTTTTTACAAAGCAAAAATCTCTTCGGAGCTTATGGATATTTTTTTCTGACTGTCTGCGGCGTCGAGAGATCGGTATTCCCACAGATATTTTGCCCGTTGACCTCGATCTTTTTCCCTCAAACTCTCGTGCATAAAAAAGCTTTGAGACCTAACACGGATGGATGACCGTTTTACAGCGCGCTGTCTTCTGCACCGACCATCAAGCGAAAGACAATTTTAAAAAATTACCGAGAATACAACTAAAAGGCAGTGAAAATATAGCAGCCAGTATTGGCACAGGTTTCCTCAGTGTCCTCGTGCAACTGAGATACGTTAGCGCATTATAAGAAAAATCTGGTAATTTACATTGGTCCCTAGAAGTCATGTATCATTTTTTCTACCTTCGAACTCATGACTGGGGCGGATACCCACCCCGCGTGTTTCTTGTAGGCACAATCCCTCCATTGAGCAGTAAAGAGAAACATCAATAAATGATTCGCTTCGTTTTTAAACGGAAAATCGATTTTATTAAAATTTATTTAACGAAAAACCCGTTTATTCTACTGTGAAAACTCAAAAAATAAGCTATCTTTAATAATTTTTTTTCGCTTAAAGGTACACTCTTATAGAATAGAAAACATTTTTTTTGTTGCATATAAATGTATATTTATTTGACAATTGATAATCGTTTAAAGGCAATAAAAAAAATTATGTCCCTGGGGCGTTGATGATTTGCGCTCTCCAGGTAAGCGAAAACAAAAAATTCCAAAAGATTCTTAATCTGTATGAGGGACGCTATCGCCGGAACTAAAATGATTATTTTATATTGCAAAATAACAAAATGGGATCGTTTTTTGCAAAAGTGTTCGAAAAACACGTTTTTTTCGTCATAATTCGGGCGAAAGTATAAGTAAAAATTAATATTCTTAAAAATAATTCTAGTTCGGGTGATAGCGACGCTCATACAGATTAAGAATCTTTTGGAATTTTTTATTTCAGATTACCTGGAGAGCGCGAATCATCAACGCCAGCGACATGCATTTTTTTCTTTCATCCCTTTACACGATTATAAATTGTTAAATAAATATACATTTATATGCAACAAAAAAAATTGTTTTCTATTCTATAAGAGTGTACCTTTAAGCGAAAAAAAGTTTGTACTGAAACATGCAACAGTTTAAAAAAAAAATATATTAAAAAATAGCTTAGTTTTAGCCATTACAGTAGAATAGCCCCTTAAACGCCGACAGAAGCCACAAATCAACGAAAATCGCTTTTTTTGGACAAAAAATTCGATTTTTTCTTCTAATCAACAGATCCTCAATTGTCGCACGGCGTTTTAAAAAAGAAACATTGCGCTCATAAAAAAAAATTAGTTGAATTTTATTGCATTCGAAAAGTATATTTATTTCGGGATATGAAAATGGGAAAAATACAGAAAAAGTCAATGGAAATGCAACAGCAAAAAATGTTTGCAGGGGTTTTTCGTATCTATTTTTCACTTCGTTTATTGAGAAAATAGTATATAATTAATACTGATGATAAAAATGAGAATATAAAGAATATAAAGAAATTGTACATTCAACTCATTCTATTGTCGCGCAAATGCAACAATGCACCGTTCTGTGCTCCTCGCATCATTGGCATCATTGACGAAAAATCTGAAGCTTGCGATCTTTTGTTCTTGGCCAGAATGCACATCTTTTTTTCGGCCCATCTCTTGAAGTTGTTTAAAAGTCGACCAAGGTGGGTTTCTACAGCCATACATGAGTTCTAGGGTTAAGCATAACATTTTATCGAAGAACTCTGCAATTCAGAAAAATTACCTGCGTACGCCATCTACAATGACATTTTTAACCCTTCGTGGTCACCTTGGGTAGAATTGACTCGTCGATCAATTTTTGACGTAAATATATAATAGTTCCCGGCTTCGAATGGGACTGTATTCACCATCTTACCTGCAGTTTGAAGTATCCTCATACCATAAAATTTGCCCTCTTCATATGTCGGAATAAATACCTTCTTTGGAACGTGCACTATGCTACTATTTTTTCCCAAAAGTAGCATATCTAAGGAGTATCACGTCCAAATTTTAGGTAAAAATGTTAAATATTCATGGAACTATGATTTTTTTTTAGCGAAAAAGTGTCTTTTTTGTGTTTTCACCTCTTTATGGTTTTTTTTAACATGTCGCCATTTTATTTCTTATAAATAAATTTTTCATGCATCATCTAGAAAGGTCAAAGTATGTTCCGTAATTTTTTAAACCACTTTGGACGGATAGTTTGGTCACAATACTTTTTTGAAAATTGACAAAGTGGAATCGACCCAAGTGTTACCACCGCGATTGAATTTGGATGTGTGATCACGAAGGGTTAAAAAGATTTTGAGATAAATTGAAGAAAAAAAAGTGCTATCGTGCGGCCGCGTCACGAATTGAGGCTAAAAAGGCTTCACTAAACAGACCAATAGATGAACAATGAATGTCAATAAGAGCTAAAAGCTGTTCATCCCCGTATTTCGGGTCAACATCTCCCGAAGTGACTTTTTGACTCGGCGAACGCGGCTTGAACGAGTCAACAATGCGCCAATTGTTTGGTTTAGCATCGAGGCCACGAGCTCTGAGTTGTTTGATCTATTTGACGTTTAGCTGTTTTGTTCCGGCGACTTTTGACACTTGGGAAAACTCGAAATACGGTCGAGAGTGTTAAACTCGTGTATATCGGAAGTTGAAAAGTCGAAAAGTCCACGGGAAAAACGTGGAAACGCGTACGAAGATAAAATAATATGGCGTGAAAGGGTTGCAAAAGTGTAGGCAAACGTATGTCTAGGTACGAGTTGTCATTGCAAACAAATACTTTACGCGACCCAAAAAAAAAAGTGGAAACCGGAGCAAAACTCTCGGGGAACTTAAGTCCGGGAACATTTTGTCTAGGGTCAAGGATTTTGATCCTCGTGAATCCTGGCTTTCCACGGGCCAAACAATCTCAGTGAAGATTCAACCATGGTCAATGTTTGGGTATTTAAGGGGCTAAGCAATATCCTTCTTAACCGTTTGGGAACTTGGTGGATTGTCGGGGAAGGATATTCTCCTCGTCGTTCTTCAACAAGAACGATCAGAGCTCCGAATCTCTGAGGCCAAGAGCCCTTCAATCAGGCGCCCTTTAAGACGGGAAAGCTACGATCTCGCAGGTTAATTTCGATCATATTCATAAAGCCACGAGAGATTCGTGAAGATTATCTTCCTTTATCATCATTTTAAACGGGAATCGTACAGGCTTCAGTTCAAAAGCCCACACAATTCACACATTAGCAGGATTGTTTCCTGGAGCCTTCACAATGTTATGTGTCAATCGATGCACGATTGGCTGCCGTTAATGAGAAAACCTTTATTCTTTGACGAATTTCGGAGAACACACGCGGAAAATAATCAGAACGATTACAACAAAAGTTGAGACCCCGAGGACCGAAATGCCCGTCTAGAAATATTGCCATGGATACAGTCTGATTCAGACTAGGATCCTGGTTTCTCAAGCGGGATCCAGTCGGACATCAGATCGGATCCGGGTGCGAAATGTAACGCTCGTTAATCGGATTCCAGTCAGGATCCTAATCCGGAACTATTAAGGACTCTAGTCAGAATCCAAATAGAAACTTTGCATAGGATCCAGGCTAGAATGCTGAACTTCTAGAACAAGATTTAGTTCGATATCGAATCGGATCCCAGGGATGAATGTAAAAATCGCCAGGAGATATAGATCCGTATCAGCTGGATACGCTGGACGTTTTCTGAAATCATTTATTCAGAGATCTGAAAAAGATTAGGTAAAAATTGGTGCTACAGTATAACTGTCAAAACTTATATATTATAATAAAAGAATTTCGAACAAAATTCTTTACATTTAATAAAAAATTTCGAAAAAAACAATACATAGACCTCAAAACAGTTATATTTCCTGGAGAAAAGTGATATAGGTTATTTATTCTAAGTAATTATAAATTAATTTTCTATGATAAATGTATTCAATACGTATTACAAATTCTTGCCACCACGTCTTCGCCTTGTGCTACGTAGAGAGCGCCATCTGGATTCCGATGAGAATTCCCTTTCTAGGGAATTCGTATCATATCCCGATCGGGATCTGATCACAACTTAGGCATCCCTAAGAAATTTCTGCACGGGCGTGGGTGCCCTAATTGAAATCGCCCCAATGCAGGGGGACTACAAAATCTCGATAAGGGGATATCGTGTATAAATTGGCTGAATTAAAAAAGACGGCGGTGAGAGAATTAATTAAGGTCTTCCTTTCACGAACCTGAATATTTAACAATTAACTGATTTTCGTCTACAATTAAGTAAAAATATATCCTAGTATACTGGTAAATATTTCAAGCAAAGTTACCAAGCTTTTCACACAAAATTACGTCTTTAAAAATCGTCTAATTTATGCAGCACTTTATGGAGATAAAATGCTGGCCACATTTCTATCTAGTAATTGATATACTATTATAAATAACTCTAGATGTTTGATATAAACTGCTCCAAGCATGTAAAAAATTCTGCAAATTCCGTAACAGCAATAAAACCAGCAGGGGCTCACTGAATGTTTAAAGAAAATATTCATGATAAAACTTAGAAAAATGTGACTAGCAGAAGAATTTTCGTAACCGCGATTTTTCAGAGAAAATGTAAAAATGTCTATATCTACAAAATGTATGTAAAATTTTTTATTCCGATTCATCATTGGGTATAATAATTGATTGTAACTTAATTTTATTAAGGCCTTGGGCCACTCTAGAGGCCAAAAAAGGGCATATTTTGTGTTTTTTTTCACCAAAACCATAAAATAAATCGGAATTACAAAATAGGAGTTTTACTATACACGTAATTGACTATACAAAATTATTTTTTCACAGCAATACATGTCAAAATGGCGACTGTGCAGCATTTTTCCGATGACGCCTTTATTTCTGGAAGGTCAACGGCCGGACCAACAGCTCCTATAATTTTTGAGTTATGATGAGACACTAAAGTTTTTTCGATTATATATAAGAATAGCTATAGAAGTACGTAGGATTTTTTGATATATTGTTTTTTGTCAAAATCGCGCATTTCTAAAACAAAAAGTATAAAATGCCATGAGAAAATCGTCAGAAAATTGTTTATAAAAAAAGAACTATGCAATATAATTTAAAAAATCCTACGTAGTGCCTCAGAAAATGTAATTCTAAATATTCAGTTAAAATTTCAAGTGAATCGGTTGAAATTTGTTTGAGTTATGAGTCCGGCCGACTTGAAAAATGTAGTTTTGAGATAAACGCGTTTAAAAATAGTAGAAAGTTACATGAATCAAGAGGGGTTGCGCTAGAATTCGAAAATCGAGTACTTAGAGATTTTTCACACCCATAATCTTTTGGAATATAAGTTTATAGGTACTAAGGTACATTTTGAACAAAAAAAAATCGATTTTTGGAAAATCCTAGAGTGGCCTAAGGCCTTAAGCGCCACTGCAATCTACTAATGATTTAAAAGAGCCCTGCTTATGCGCCCGCAAAATACCATTCGTCCCTCCACGGAAGAAATACATTAAAGACCTTGTCAGCTGTTATTAGGGCACCACATTGAAATGTGGCAAACGCGCAATTAAGTTCTCAATAGCTGGTAGCACTGAGCTCAGATACGAACGTCACATCATGAGTGCTTAGCTGTCAAACATCCTTCGCAAATTCAGTTTCTGTGTTCGACGAAAATGAAAAGATGAAAAGGAAAAATCGAAAGTGAGTCCAGTACAACCGTCGGTTAAAGCAAGTTGAAAATGGAAAGCAGCGAAAGAAAGTAGTTGAGCCGGAAAATGAATGCGCAGTCGAGGGATAGCGCATCATTTATTTGAAGATTATGTTGTCCAAACACATGCGCTGCAGCTTCTACCAAGAGGAATTATGAATAAAAAATATTAAACAATTGACAAAAAAAAACGGGGCTTGGCCTCAATATTTTCTAAACGCTGTCAAATATCCGTTAAGTTTATTTGATTGGTAATAAACGAATTTCAATTATCATCTTTGTTACGACATTTTGTGTTGCTCTCTCTCTCTCTCTATCAATCATGCGGAACAAAAATAAGGATAATGATTTAAAATATGTAAATTCTTAATCTTTATGAAAAAGGCGGTAAAAAAATGATAACGAGGAAGCAATAGTTTGAGCATTTATAACTGTGGCGCTTATTCAAAATGACCGACTAGACAACAACGTTGTGACGTGTCGTAGCGCGCTTTATCGTTTTACGCAAATCATCTAAAATGTTCTATGTTATTTCAAGAATATCTTGACAAGAGGCAAACAAAACGCTTCACTCTTCGTTGAAATGATTCTGTAATTCCCTGAACTAAGCCGTAACACCCGTTCACAAATATCGTCAATAAATTTCATCAATTTCATTAACATTACACGATAGCTGAGCAGCCTCCTTAAGAATACTCTTCCTGTTATTGAAACTCTCCGATTTCGTTTCATTGGAATGAAATAACGCCGCGGGATTGCGCGCTCCTGATCTGGTTACCCCGTACCTGAAAGAATCGCTTGGGGAATGGAGAAAATAAAACGGCACAATAAGAACAAGGGAAAGAAAGAGAGAAAAGAGAATGAGAATACAGCAGTGTTGGAGGCCTCTAGTACGTCACGTAACGAGAGCGAGGCTGTCCTCATAATGTTTGCGACTCGAACGAGTGAGATCGAAAGTCTCGTATGGCTACGGATTTTTGCTACGGTTATAACAAACA
This sequence comes from Ophion ventricosus, assembly GCA_963932345.1. NCBI lineage: Eukaryota > Metazoa > Arthropoda > Insecta > Hymenoptera > Ichneumonidae > Ophion > Ophion ventricosus. Next base: position 15,719,738 of record OZ010714.1, read on the forward strand.
ACTAGCTCGCTTGCTTCACGAGTCTCGACGTACGGCTCCTCCGTTCTCTCATACTCTCCCGTTTGGCTCGCCATCGAGTGACGTCACATCCTGGGGAGGCGGACATCCGGTCTCGCTGCTGGGACGACCGGACTCCTGGTCGAGTGCGATAACGAGAAATCTACGCTCTTCCCCACTGTGCCCCCTCCCCTCAACTCTTGAGTCCCCTCTCCGCCCCCAACCCTTTCGGAGATCTCAGACACATTCACATAAAATTTATAAAAAAACACACACAAACTATTAGGTGTGTGCATTAATTTTAAGGGATTTTAAAGTGATGGCGTAACTAGTACTATATCGCATCGAGTCATATTGTTACTAATTTTATGTCAAAGCATCATCACGTGGTTTTAGTCTTCAGTATCTGTTATTTTGCCGAAATGTAAAAGTTATTATTCTTTGCTTTCATTTGAAGAAAAGTACGACGGAAAGTCAACGAATGCTGTCGGAAGCGTGATTTCAACATGTGAGCACTGGTTTCGACGCTATAAAAAAAAGGTGATTTGAGATTCGGAAGATATGAGGAACGTCCAGGCAAGCCGAAAAAGTTAGAAGATGAGGAAGTGGAAGACTTTACTCGATGAAGACCCGAGTCAAACGCGAGAAAAACTTGCAGAATCATTAAATGTTACTAACAACGATCGATGCAATTAAGCCGAACTTTGAAAAAAAAAAAAACGTTCAGATTGCGCAAAACACACACGACAAAGTGATTTTCAAGCAAGGCAACGCTCGGCCTCGTGTTGCGAAATCGGTCAAGAAAATGTTAGAAACGCTTAAGGAATCATTACAGTGTAAAATTTAAAAAAAAATCGTTTTTTTTGCATTATCCGATAGTATAGACGGTTATAAACATGCTGTTCAATTTTTGGCGCGAAATTCGAATAATTTCGGTCGCTGCAGCCTTTCTTAGAGAAAGTGATTCGAGCAGCGGGGTGAGACCTGGCGAAACTTTAAACGCGTTTTTGTTCTAAATGTCGCTTTTCAAAACGATGTACACTCACAAAGAAAGGGTTTTCAAGCTATCCGTCTCAAACTTTGAAACAACATTCTTTACGCCATTTTTTATCTTGCTATGGAAGCTTTTTTTTCTAATCTTCATATTTTTTTAACGAAAAACTGTCAAAAAAATAGACTAAATTCGATACTTTTTTTTCAAACCGCCGGCATTTTGTCAATTTTGATTAAACAAAGACCTCCATAGCAAAATAGCTTTCATAGTGATTAATAATGTTTTTACAAATTTTGTTTCGGATAATATTTACGACCACAACCGTGTACGTCGTGAGGACTCCTTTTTTTTCGAAGACATTTTCAACCGTTAATAAAAAATGTAAAAAAATAAAAATAAACGTTTAAAAATGTATCTTCTGATCTTCATGAGTGCTTTGATTTGACATAAAAAAATCAGACTGATTAGCGTATTTTAACCATCGAAAAAAAAAATCGCGAACATCAGATATTTTTCGACCCGTTGCACTGTGATGATCCCTCAACTGGGATGTCCTACCACACCCGTCGTATTCTCCAGATATTGCTCCTCTCAATTACCACCTATTTTGATGAATGGCTCATAGCTTGATACCAAAAAATGGGTCGATTCGTGGATAGCCTTCATAGATGTGTCGTTCTTTCGACGTGGAATCCACCTATTACCAGAAAGATGGGAAAAAGTAGTGACTAACGATGGACAATATTTTGAATGATCAATTTGTAACCTCTTTTTTTACAATAAAGTCGTATTTTAACAACAAAAAAATACCTTAAAATTAATGCACACTTCGAATAACAGTGTAAAAAGTGAACGGAAAGTTGCTCATAAGATGGATTTGGAAATTCCTGTTGTGCGTCAACGATCTTCGTTTTTCATCCAACATTTCGGTCCTATCCACTTATTACAAACTATTATATTATTGGATGAAAGATTTATCTTAGGGCGTGCAATGGAAGTGGCCATTTGATCGGCGTAGGAGTGCAAGCGATCTAGCAGTCGTTAAAAACAGGTGTAAAGTTTCTCTCTCTCTCTATATATATATATATATATATATATATATATATATTCCTCGTATCGTTTATTTTATCATTCAGGTGTTTTGCAACGCCTATCCGCTCCATGCTCCGCAAGAATATACGTACGCCACGTGGCCCACGGTACGTGCTTTCCCCACGAAAATTCTCCGATAAGACTTTGGCAACGAGGTCTGAAAGCTTTCAAACGGAAGCAAAATGGAAAAAAGTAAAGACACAAAAGAAAAAGAAACAATTGTGAACGGTGTCATCGCTTGCGTCTGAAGAGAAAACTGCGAGAACGGATGTGTTCGTGAAAAAAAAATCATGCTCCTAAAAGTATAGCCAACTTATCGTGAGTTATATGTTCTTTTTTCTTATCGCGGTTTGTCAAGTATTAAAAGAATCGGGTTGGAGAAGGGAGAGTGAGGGTGGTAATGACACTGGATATGTCTAAAAAAAAGTCGTAAGCCTCGAATCCTTAAACCTTCGTGTTTTAATGCAACGTAATCCGCTGAGTTTGTTGTCACTATGCAGACGAGGCTTTGCGTTATAATTTTTCGAAAGAAGATACCGATCGCACAGTGCGCTAGGAATTGCCCAAAATGGTGAAGTTTTCACACTTGGAGATTTTCTGCGCCCACATACCGATTCCCGTGTATTTGCGAGTAGATGCGTGTGTATATAGGAATATATGTATAGAGAGAGAGAGAGAGAGAGAGAGAGATAGAGAGAGAGAGAGGGAGGGAGAGAAATGAGTGGATACTTCAAGCCTCGGCAAACCTAATTGGCACGTCCGATCGGGGGATTCCCGTAGGGCGGGATTAAAATGGTTTTTCGGGTATATGGAATGAGAGATCGTCTCGTCTTGGAAATTTCATTGAGCCCGAACCGCAACGGATGAGCGAACACAGAGGCGTGAAATAAATCTCGAATCCGTAACGACGAAAGGGAGACCTCTTACCTCGCTCTGTAAAGTGAGACATAACGGAGATTTGGGGCAAAATGGACCACTTTGTGAATTTCATTGCGATCTCGAATTCAACGATTTTTGAGTTTCACCTCATGTATTCGGAGAAAATGTAATATGAAACTAGTCGAATTGGCTCGATTGTATCAATTTGATCAGCTTTTGGAACTTAAGGTTCGGTGATATGGTCGTTGGTAAATTATCTTCTCGTATGCGGCTGTATATTTCAGAGTAGAAACAAATATATCGCAATGTCACTTTATTTTTTGCGAATGTACAGCGAAATGACAGCTGGTATAATTTCCAAGCGTTTACACGTAATTAGATTCAATGCGCAATTTTTCCGGCGAGATTTTACCGACGCAAGCTCTTTTTCTTCATCACGACCGTTGACAGCTGTCATAATTTTCATTAGTTTCCGCTTAAGGAGTTTCGGGACACTTAACGAAATGGTACCATTTGATTCAAATTTATACAGTAAATTTTTTATCGTATACCGAATGTACCCTTCAAATTTTAAATCGATCTTCTACACCGTTTCTATAAAATTGACAATGGGAGAAACACTTTTTAACATAAAGCATTTAACATTATGACACTGGTGATGAATTTGTCATAATGTACTGTGTGATTTGACAATTTTTCATTACATTTTTTTTTTTAATTTCACACTATTTCGTGCGTAAAACTGCCATTCAGCCATGAGCGTAGGCAGTTAAAATATCTCCTTATGTTAAAAAGGTTTTTTTTCATTGTAAATTTTATAGGGATGGTGTAGACGATCGATTTAAAATTTGAAAGGTGCATTCAGTATATGGGAAAGAATTTTCTATATAAATTTGAATCAAATGGTAACACTTCACGACTTGTCCCGAAACTCCTTAAGGTATTACCGGATGGACCGTCGCACAAAAAGTTAGTCCAAAATGGGCGAATTGTGGATTCACAAGTCTAGATCATGACGTACACGTTTAGCCTTGCAAATAGCTAATTTAATAATAAATTAACACTTAGAAATATTAATTTTACACTTTTAATATTAATTGAAGTCAAATTCGACGTTCATATTATCTTATTATTATCAATCACTACCCAAAAACTCAATATATATTGAGTTTTCCAATGATTGCTATTAATTCATCGTTAATAAAGGCGATACTCCTCATTACTTTAATTAATTTCTAAGACAATTACTCAGTCGATTTATTTGAAACTTAGCATAATCAATCGCTTGATCCTAAATCTTAATGATATAATATTTTCAGAATTCACGGCGATGTAATTCCATTTGTTTTGCAACCATTAACGTCTGCAGAAGCTGTTTTCTCATAAGCGATCGTGTTAAATTCATATGTTTATAACTAAATTATTTAGTGAAAAATTATAAAATAAATCATGTATTATTATCTATTAAGAACTATAATTCCTTAAAATTTCAACAATTTCGGTGATTTTTTAATGGTCATCCAGTAATACCTTAATCAGCTACGATTCACAATTAATCCCGCGATGTTTTATCGGCGTAAACGCTTTGGTGTTCATTTCAAGCCATTGACAACAAGTCACCATTTTCAAAAGTTTCCGCATAATTTAATTTAATTCACAAATATCACCGCTTATTTTACTGATACACGTGTCATACCTAGCACGAAATAATTATCGCGAAATGTGTTTTTTTTTGTTTCCTTACAGGAGGCCATTTTGCCCCACATTTTCTTGTTTCGCCGTTTCTTGGATCCCGATGGGACTGGTACGAGTGTGGAGGCTTTTCGTGGGGTCACGTGAGGCCGGTACACGTAAAATGAAGACGAAAATAAGAGGATGGACGAACTGAGGGCCATCGGGAGTTGCAGGCCCACGCAACAAGAATAGAGACGCGCCACACTTTCCGCCAAAGGACGACGCCAAATATTTGCCTCGTTATTATTTTACGGCGGTTGCTTTGTGTTGCATGGGATTACGAGTTTATGACCCGTGCCCAAAGGAGCCCCGTGTAAGAGAGAGCGAGAGAGAGAGAGCGAGAGAGAGAGAGAGCGAGAGCGAGAGAGAAAGCGAGAGCGAGAGAGAGAGAGAGGGAGTGAGAGAGAGAGGGAGAGGGGGCCAGAGAGAGGGGGGAGAGAGAGAGAGAGAGTACACGAAACTTCGAACTCTGTACACGAAACTTCGAACCCACCGATTTTTTCGTGTGTGTGCGTGTGGCCAGACGAAGAGAGACTATCCGCAATTCAAGGATGGTCTCTTTCCTATGTGTATATGGGCAAGAAAAAAACATATATCTATAGATATACATAGAGACGTTTTCAAAACGGAACGACAGTTCGACCATAAATTTTTTTTTGGCCATCTCGTTCCGGCGATACTCCGAGGATTTGCATTCCTTTTTTCTTCTCTTGTTCTTCCGTATTCATTAAACCGTACCATCTGTCCAAAACATTGCAACGTTACGAAACGATCTAAAACTACGATACTTTGGATGAAAATGTGCATACAACATACCGACCTCATTTGATTTTTTTTCTGAAACGTGTTTTTCTTCGTAAAAAAACCGTACCTAGAAGGATAACAAGGCTTGATAGTAAAGTGATTTGTTGATTTTTAAATGACGAAGGAAAATGTAGACAATTTAACGCCGGTTCTTAAGGGCATGTACAAGGTCAACATAACCTCACAAATTTTCCAACCCAGTTTTCTCATAAATGGTTGAGGTTTTTTAGGAAAAACAAAGCATCAGGCTCTGGAGAATATCCTGACACAGAGCTTGACGATTTTCTTTTGCCCTAAAAATTATTCTACTTTGAGAAATTTCGGATCGAAAATTTTAGCTATCTCTCTCGCACTCATATGTCACGTGGTACATCTTCTACTTCGCCTTAAGGACAATAGCAAAATGGATTGCAATTCGTTGTCTACGAACGCAGTGAACGTATCAATTAGAGATATTAAGGTTGTGGTCTGGTGTTCGAGCTTCGAAAAATCGATTTCGGCTGAAAACGATGCTTTCGAAGAAACGGAAGGTTTACTCTATGCACCAGGCATAGCTGATTAGTGTAAGTATACATTTTTTTATAAGAAATCTGGAATCAAAACTCTAAACGCGTTTTTCTCGAAACAAAATTTTTGTAAGCGGCGCGGGTGATTAAAAAAATTCTATCCAACCGATTGCTTTCATTTCTGCACATGTTATTCTACACAAAAATGGCTCCGTCAGGTACTAAAGTTACTTAATTATAATAATAATTTATTTTTTTCAGCGATTTTCAAGAAAAAAAATCACGATTAAAAAAAATGTTTTTTTCAAGTCCCCCATTTTGTTGTTTATTAATAAAAATGTGTATATCTAGTACGGGACGGACCCACAAGCATACAGAACAATAATCAATTTAATTTTTTTTGTTTCAGATGACTCTAAGTGCCGTAATCATCCGCGCCACTTACCTACCTCTATTTAAAGGTGTCTACTTTAACTTTAAAAAAACATTATAAAATTGTGTAAAATTAAGTGAAATTTTTTTATTTATGGGTTACGATATCAATAAAAACAGGTAAAAAAATTAAAATAATTGTATTTTATTTTGTTATAAAAAAAAATTGTGTAATAATCTTCCGAAACGGGCCTGAACACCAGACTACATCTTTAACTGCGGCTAAAGTTATTTTTTATAAGAATTTTTTTATTCGACATTCCGAAGCTGAATTTCCAATGGACTTTTGCTAAGTTTTCGAATTTTGCTTTGTAAGGTAAAGATTACATGAAAAACCGCGATAAGATATTTCACGCTGTGCAAGAAACAAAGTTTCTTAGAATATATAACGAATATAGATTTCACGTCACCTTGAGGAGTCTGAATAAGCTTGAACTGCGAGAAAGTACGATTTTTTTATTGCTGAGTTTTATAGCTTAGGGTCTAAACTCCAATTTGCTATGATGATTTTATAAAAATTCCACAAATTATGAGAATTGTGACGATTTTTTTGAAGGATCAGATCGAAACCATCTTTTATAAGACGATGTAAGTCGTATTTCAAAATCTATTCGTCCGATTCACTTTAAATTCGGACGGAGCATAGTTTATAACTTTTTCTACCTTATGACCAGATTATTTTTCAATATATTTCTCCATCTGTCCATATCAAATGATTAATGTTATTTTTTGTAAAAAATCGAACTATTTTTGCTACAGCTTGCTACTTTTATAATATTCAAAATTTCAAAAAAATCTTTCGGTCATACGAAAGATTCATTATTATACAAAAAGTACATTTTTTATCTTTCATTTCAGATCTATGCAACAACGGCGGCTCTTAACGAATAATAATAAATTCATTATTTATCAATATGTTTCAATAAAAAAAATTCAAACGTAGCAAGACTATGTATTAATTGTGTGTATAATCCTACCCTCATTATCCCAACACTCTCGCCAAAGAAAAATATTGGAAATCGACCTCTTTAATCGGCCTCGGGCTTATGCAGACCTGTTAAGATTATGTAAAAAGCCACAAACTATTGAGAGACTCTCTTTCTCTCTCGTTGCGTGGAATTTCCAAAAAAACTGCATTTATTTCTTGCACCGGAAGCGTCTCTTTCTCAAAAGCCGCGCCGAGAGTTCTCGTTTTTCGAATATTGCAATCGTGAATAAAAAATTGAGAAAACCACCACCCACATAGCAGTTACCATCTCTATCGTCGATCCATTTATAGATCGTGATCGCAGAAACGATAATCGCTTCGACGAAAGCAATGGAGACGACAGAGAGATCAGCGTATATCGACGCGTTAATTGAACATTCAGCAATTACGCAATCCGAATCGTGTTTTAGTACGGGTCGAGGCAGGGAAGGGAGGGGGTAAAGTTCTTAGCGGGAACCACAGATGGCATGAGCTCGCAGAATCGTCGTTTGTAATATACGCACATACGTACATATATACGTGTATACATGTATACACGTACAGTAGAACCTCGATTATCCGAATCAATTGGGACTGAAGATGGTTCGGATAATCAAAAGTTCGAACAAACAAAAGGCCATTTTTTTTTGAAGGCATAATAGTCAGGAACGACAAACAATGTGAGCCAACTATAGTCGTAAAATAAATATATGATAATTAATCACTTAGGATCTTGTTAGACATGTTCGATAAATAAAAGCCACAGCGACAGACTGTGTATACAGACAACTGAAGAATAAGAAAGAATAAACATATATAAATACAACAGAAATTGAAATACACAATCTATACTGAAGAGAGAGATATCCAGTGGGTAAAAAAAAGTATTTGTATACCGCGTGTTTTTCGTCGGATAATTTGACAAAAAAATAAAATCCTTTAGCATTTTATTTTTTTTCGAAAATTTTTGTCGATCATTTTATTTTTCTTCGAAAAAAAAGCTAGTATTTTTTTTCGCAGGATAATTTGAAAAACACACGGTGTACAAATACTTTTTTAACCCATTTTGTATATACTTGCCGCCCACGTGATATTTGGCCCATAGAAACTTCATTACCAGTTCTACCCCTTTTTAGGGCTTGTTTTTAAAAAAATCCTGAACCATTATTTCTTAATTTTTGTTTTATTATTGTTTATTATTTGTTTACTATTTGGTTCAAAGAATACTTATACCAAGTTTTAAGTTAATACACGCAAGGCATCTAATTTTCCATACAAACTTTTACATTCCACTTCATCCTTTTAGGAGTTGATTTTTCGTAAAATGATTTCTTAGTGCACTTATACGCCCTTTAAGGAACATATCTTCCGAATTTTATTGAGATAAAAGCATGGAATTCGATTCTCCCATATAAACTTCGACACCTCGTTGCACACCTAATTAGGGCTTGTTTTTTTTAATCCTAAAGTATGCGTTTTATTATTTGTTATGAAGAATATTTTTACCAAGTTTGAAAAATGATACACGCAAAGAATACAATTTTCCATACAAAATTGTACACCCTATTTCACCCCTTAAAAGTTGATTTTCGCAAATTCCTTAATTAGTGCACCTCCACACCTTCTATGAAACATATCTTCCATTTTTTCCAATTTCATGTTTCTATCCTCAGCGGTTTAGGCTGTACGTTGTCTATATGTTTATATGTTGGTATAGTGATCCATCGTCGAGTGTCTCGATTTCTCTTTATGTTTTATATTACGGTCAATCCTCGATATAACGAAGATTTGTTCGTTCCCTTACGATAGACGCCCAAAACCTTGATACAACGAAGAAAAACTATAGATATAACGAATTTATTTTCAGGGCCCTAAACCTCTATACAAGGAATTTTTGTGAACGAAACCTCTGTATAACGAAGCTTTCGGTAAACGAACTCCCTTCCTTTCATTCCCTTCTTCCCCTCTATGCTTCTACGGAGCCTGTCTAGACTTGCAAACTTTTAAAATTAAACAAAATATTTGTTTAATTTAAAAATAATCCGCTTTTAAAAATAATATGTTATATACATTATGCTCTAATTGCTAATTGCTTGTAAAAATTGCTCCAATTTAAACCTTTCTTTCTTTAAAAGCATCCCTATATTTATAGTACTAATATATTTTCTTTAAAGAAAGAAAGGTTTAAATTACAGCAATTTTTATTTGTCCTTTTTATTAAAACCTCAATATAACGAAAACGCGACATAACGAACTTTTTTCCTCTTTTCTAGAGATTCGTTCTATCGAGGTTCGACTGTATATCTCTACATTTTTCGGCAACATTCAGATATTTGGCCCTTCGGATAAAGCAAATCGTGGTTTGAATCACTTGAGTTTCGGATAATCGACCTTCTACTGTATAAATGTATCCATATATGCATCTGTGTATATAAGACCGATATTTTACATGTGCATTATGATGATTATTAGTATCGGTGTGGTATATACACGACGAGCACGAGCTTTGGCGTACCGAATGTGCATATTCACTCGGGCACGAATAGAGTGTACCGTGGCGAACGTGATACCACTTGATGATCGCAACGTAGTCAACAAACGTGGCCCGTAAAGGGCGGTAAAGCTCGCGCACGTTCTCTAACACTCGTACAACTGGAAAAAAGGAACAAAACAAAAGCGTAGCCCAGTTACGTGCATTGTTCCACGCATTGCCATTGTACGGACAGAACGTTAGAATATTTCAAAAGTATAAGCTAACTAGTTAAACGGGAAAATAATGTGTTAATTGCGATTTTTAGGGTTGCACTAGGAACCCTTATTTCGTCGTGGCGGCATTAGTGTAGCCAGCATTTTCTTCTGGTGGGAGGGCAGGATGGGCTGGCTTGACAAGAACTTGTTCAAAATCATCTTTTTTTAAAGTAAAATTGACATAATAGACGATAATCACGTACCACACATGAAAACTTGCTCTAATCACACTTTCATGTTCACCTTAATTCCAAACTCTTGCAATACCTTTTAAAAAAATGAACTATTTTTTCATAATTCTTTAATCCAGTTACCAGTCGTAAAACTTTACTTTCAGTAGGTACTTAATAAAATAAGTATTTTCTTTCTGCAAAACGGCCCCACACTTTTTTAGCTGGGATTTTTTTTTCAACAAGATCATTCTCCTTGTTTAGCAATGACATATGAGAGAATTGTTCCTAAAGCTTTGTACTTCTAAGCCACATTTTGATCCGCCTCATGGCAGAAAAACTCCTCATCGCAGAAAAAACACAGCCGGCGGAGCTCACTGGGAGAACTATTGCTGGTTGGAAAAGTTTGTCCTTTCAAACTTTTCCAACCAGCAATAGTTCTATTTGTTAAATTTTCAGCATTTATTTTATCATTTTTAAATTCAAGTATGTTTTTCACGACCGTCACTTCAGTTTCTAAGGCTGACGTATCAATTATTAAAGTTTTTCTATAATTATTGTTGAAATCCTCTCGGTTTCTTCATATCCAACTTCAAAATTGCATCAACTGCATGAACGTAGATGCATTTTTTAAAACCTTTTAGCGAGTTTTCTATTAACAATGATATTATCTACTACTTGGTAGTAAATGTAGATTTTTCAGTATTTTTCCGGTTGTGTATCGGCCGACAAATTTGCTTTTGCCCACACTTGACATAATTGCGATATTTTAATATTTATTTCATTTACGCAATGAAAAACGTACACTTTATGAAAATTACGAAATTACGACGAAGGAAATAGTTAAAGTTTTATTAAACTATTTCTTTATGCTTGCTTAGGTGGAACTTAAACAAAATTAATCGATTATTTGACTTCAATTTTTTTAGATTGATTTTTTTCGAGGGACAGTGGAGGAAGGCGTGCCTGCCGCAGCCTCCACCTGGCTACGCCAATGCGTGTCCGTCTGTGACAAGCGCGTTTTGGAATAATCTGCCCAACGACCCTTTTTTCTTCTGCATTTTTTTCGAAACTTGTGAAACGGTGTAAGTCGCTTCTCAAAATCTATTAATCCGATTCATTTTAAATTCGGACAGTGTGTAGGTTATAACATTGTCCGTTGTATGACCGGATGATTTTTATTATATTTATTCATTTGGTGATAACAAATGATTAACTTTTTTTTGTCGAAAATCGAACCTTTTTCTTCTACAGCTTGCTAATGGTGTAATTTTCAAAATTTCGAAAAAGTAACTGATCATACGAAAGTTTTATTATAGTAGTAAAAGTACAGTTTTTAAATTTTTCATCCAAGATCACGCTCGTTGCCAGAACCACGCCCTATACCGATTGGCCATACAGCAACAGCGATACTTTGTTTTAACCCTGGAATTCATGATTGGGGTCCGTTCGCATCCCAATTTTTATTCAAAATATGAGGTATATGCCGATTTTTACCATTTTTCAGTCTTGAAATGGATTTTTTACTAATTAAATGTTAATCAAATCAGATGTCGCGCACAGCATTCTCCTTGTGAAAATACGAAGAAAAAAATCATGTATGATATAGTCCATTTATTTCCGTAAGACCAGTTTTATGATCCAGAAAAGCGCGGGGTGCATATAGACCCCAGTCATGCGTTTGAAGATAAAAAAAATAAGTAATGAGTTCTAGGGTTAATAATAATACCTTCATTGGACCGACACTGGTGGATGTATGGTCGGGGTTCGGCTACGGCAGTACTTTGAGTTAAGCAGCATTGGGCGTGGCCAATACTCGGAGCGGTGACCGCTTAGCCGTGCACCGGTTGGCGCACCAATCAGTGAGCGGAAGGCCAATCCTTCTGATACTTCGATGTAGATACTTGAGTAAAAGTATTATTGTGCACTGCAGAATCAGAAGAGTATGGAGCCGTCTATACCCGTACGGGTTTTCCACAGTTTCCCCGTACCCTCGGCAAATGCGGTATAGTGTAGCTTAAGACGGCTGTGTACGCAACGGAAGTTAGGTTAGATTAGCGGAAGTGCGGGTAGGGAGTGATAGGAAAAAGGGTTCAATTGGGAAGGGTATGTAAAAACCTGCAAGGGTATACGTTGGAACACTGGATTTTTTTAATGATAACGTCATTGACAATACATATGTATTTTTGAATAAAAAAACACTCAAATTTGGGTAAACTGTATATCAATAGTGTGTGAAATCCCATCCTCATCATCGCACTACTCTCAACAGAAAAAAATGTCCAAAATCGACTTGTTTTTTTGGGCCCAAGCTTCGTGGCCAAAGTGTGTCAACGGAAGATTAATTCGATATACGTATTACCATTTTTATAATCATTCAATGCCTCTTTTCTTCCCTCATTTATGATTACATTCTGTTATGGCTTCCTTTATCTTTCCATTGTAACGAGTTCACTTTTGTTTTCCAAATTTTTATTTTTCGTGCTTTTGTGGCAATTAGTAATATTCCGAATCTCTTGGTAATTTTGCGGAATGATTGCCCCATTGTTTTCGGTTCATAAACGGAACCAGATTTTCTTTTTTTCAGATTTGATTCTCGAATTCTAGTGATGAGATTCAGTCGCGGGAATACGGCAGCGTTGATTATCTCTTAAGGCCTTAGGCCACTCTAGAGGCCAAAAAAGGGCATATTTTGTGATTTTTTTTCAGCGAAACCATAAAATAAATCGGAATTACAAAAAAGGGGTTTTATTATACACGTTGATTGACTATACAAAATTATTTTTTTACAACGATACATGTCAAAACGGCGACAGTGCAGCATTTTTTCGATGACGCCTTTATTTCTGGAAGGTCAACGGACCAACAGCTCCTATAATTTTTGAGTTATGATGAGACACTAAAGTTTTTTCGATTATATAAGGTGTAGTAAAAAGAAATCCATTATTTTTGCATGAAATTGAAGGCTTTATTTAGCATAGTTAGAATGATCCGATTTAGGTCTAATATGCACCGTTTTGATCGATAACTTGTTGCTACTTTGAAGGTAATTTCATTATGCCTTTCTCATAGAAACCCTCGTCCCTATTGGCAAAAAACTGGAACAGTCGATTTTCACAAGCTTCTCTTGAGGAGAATTTTTCACCAGCAAAATCATTCGCCATAGACAGGAACAGGTCGTAATCACTTGGTACCAGATCCGGACTATAAGGTGGATGCATAAGAACCTCCCAACCAAGCTTCCGGAACTTCTGGCGAATCACTATCGATATGTGTGGCCTGGCGTTGTCCTGATGGAACACAATTCCTCTCCTATTGGCCAAAGCTGGCAGCTTCTGGGCGATTGCTTCCTTCAGACGGTCCAATTGTTGACAGTACAGGTCCGAATTAAGAGTTTGGCCGTAGGGGAGCAGCTCATAGTAGATGATTGCCTGCCAATCCCACCAAACACACAGTAAAATCTTCCTGACCGCCAATCCTGGCTTGGCCACCGTTTGCGCCGGCTCACCGCGATTCGACCACGACCGTTTCCGCTTGACGTTGTCGTAAGGACCCACTTTTCATCACCAGTCACCATCCGCTTCAGAAATGGGTCGATTTTGTTGCGATTCAGCAGCGATTCGCAGATGGAAATTCGGTCCATGAGGTTTTTTTGCGTTAACTCGTGTGGCACCCATACATCGAGCTTCTTTTTGTATCCAGCCTTATTCAAGTGGTTCCAAACGGTTTTTTGTGCAATGTTTAGCTCCTGGGTAATCGGAACAGTGCTTACATGACGATCGGACTCGACGATTTCCATTATTTTATCGACATTTTCGACAATTGGCCTTCCAGCGCGTGGTGCATCTTTGCCATCAAAATTACCGGAACGGAATCGACGAAACCAAAATTGCGCGTGATTGGCTGTTACAGTATCAGGACCATAAACACTATTCACATTTTCAGCCGCCTGGCTTGCGTTTTCGCCTTTATCGAAGAAAAACTGTAAAATATGGCGTATTTTCACTTTGCTGGTGGCCATCTTTGACGCGCGCTCAAAAAATATTGAGTCAAGCAATCACAAAACTGTCTGAAATGTTTATTTTAGTACGAAATCTTATCTTTCTAACGCCATCTAGCGCAATCCGATCGCGCTTATACAACGCGAGATACAGATTACTAAAGCCATCTATTGCAAAAATAATGGATTTCTTTTTACTACACCTAATATATAAGAATAACTATAGAAGTACGTAGGATTTTTTTGATATATTGTTTTTTGTCAAAATGTCGCATTTCTGAAACAAAAAGTATAAAATGCCATGAGAAAATCACCAGCAAATTATTTATAAAAAAGGAACTATGCAATATAATTTAAAAAATCCTACGTAGTGCCTCAGAAAATGTAATTCTAAATATTCAGTTAAAATTTCAAGTGAATCGGTTGAAATTTGTTTGAGTTATGAGTCCGGCCGACTTGAAAAATGTACTTTTGAGATAAACGCATTTAAAGTTAGTAGAAAGTCACGACATGAATCAAAAGGGGTTGCGCTAGAATTCGAAAATCGAGTACTTAGAGATTTTTCACACCCATAATCTTTTGGGATATAATTTTATAGGTACGAAAGTATATTTTTAACAAACAAAAATCGATTTTTGGAAAATCCTAGAGTAGCCTAAGGCCTTAACGACCTCCCAAGGATGACGAGACGCATCGGAACACCGATCTTGCTACGGTGAACTTTTCCTAGGTTCACTAACTATACACACCTATATATGTATATATACATATATGCGTATGACTCGCATATGTCGTCTACAACCTCTTCCGCGCAATTGCTCCAGCGTTCTTTTGCGCAGCGTGCAGCAAACGCGGAACAATCACGAGAGTGAAAAGGAGAAGAAGAGAGAGCCAGAGAGAGAGAGAGAGAGAGAGAGAGAGAGAGAGAGAGAGAGAGAGAGAGAGAGAGAGAGAGACAGAGAGAGAGAGAAAAGAGAGAGCGAACGTGACGTTTCCTTATGGAAGTCGTAAAATATTGCACGGCAGTTCGTTATAATGGCTGTAGACGCGCATATACACGCATATATTCACCTCAATACATTCATACACATACATATGCACAAACACACATATACTACACTGAAATAGAAACAATCGAGTAGCTACATATATTACAAAGCTGCGCAAAAACCTATGGGCACACTGTACAATATAGGCTAGCATACGTCCCCAATCCTTTCGCCTGATTCATCATTTTCCTATCAAGACATTCTATCGACTGCATGAGCCAACGTGTCCGCTTGTATTTGATATACACGTATACTGATTTTGTTTTTCTTCGAAAAATGGCCCCTATTGAAACGTTTATAAAAAAAAAAAAAGGAAACGTGAAAACAATTGGATTCCGCGCTATTTCCCGATTGACGTAGCCTGAGAATTTTTTATTTGAATTTTTCAACTTGATTTTGTTGGATCTGCAAAAAAAATCATTTCCTGATCCCTTGCACAAATTTGTTGGGGGAGTCCCACGATGCACCAACACCTCTAAGGGATTTGTTAAAGACACCACACATAGGGAATTCGCATTCAGATCCAATTGGATGCTGCACTGTTCCCCGATGAACGCCGTTTGAGAATTCTTACCACGTTCGAATGAAAAATATGTGAAAAGTCACGAGAAAATAGTCAGCGTGTTGAAACATAACTTGCACGCTTCGTGAGCGTGTACGTGTGTAATGATGTTATGTCAAAATGCCGTAAAGAAATAACAAACGATAATTACAGTGGCTTTTCCGTGAGGTGATGCAAAGAAATTTTTTAGATATACCTCTTTAAGGGGTTACCACCATCTTGGCGCTCGAAAAAATAGGTATAAAAATAAAAATTATTTTTGGCAAGACTATCCTATATATAAAATAATTTTTATTCTTCACAAATACATTATAGTTTTATGAAATAATGAAAAAACAAAAACGAATACATTTTTTTTTAATGGCAGACATACAAGTCGTCTAGTAGGATCGTCTTTTCAAACTAGTGGACGAAATATCTCGACGTAACCGAGTTTGATGAAATTTATACCACATATTCTTTACAATATTATCTAGGATGTAGCATAGGATTTTTTCAATCGGATACCGCATTGAATTTTCATTAATTTCTAGAACTCAATATTTTAGTAAAAATTAGAGTTATTTTTTCAAGCAACCGGCATTCCTACAAATAAATGTTTTTAATGTTTTCTCTGTGCTTTATTATTACTTTTACTATTACTATTTACTTTTTACTATTACTTTTACTATTACTATTACTTGGCTATTACTTTTACTATTAGCCTTTACTTTACTTTACTATTACTTTTAGCTATTACCCTTTATTTTACTTTTCTAATACTTTTAGCTATTACCCTTTATTTTACTTTTCTATTACTTTTAGCTATTATCCTTTAGCTATTATTTTTCTTCAGAAGAATGTGCTTTACTATTACTATTACTATTTACTTTTTACTATTACTTTTACTATTACCCTTTACTTTACTTTACTATTACTTTTAGCTATTACCCTTTATTTTACTTTACTATTACTTTTAACTTTTACCCTTTACTTTACTATTACTTTTAGCTATTACCCTTTAGCTATTATTTTTCTTCAGAAGATTTTTTTTTCCTTTCATCCTTCAGACAATGCCTGACAACGAAAAAACTTCCACCATCGGCAAGGATTTTTAAAAGAGGGTCCTAGAAGACTTATATCTCCGCCATTTATTTATTTTTTTACTCGTTTTTTTATTTGTTCGTAAAGCTATAATGTATTCGTGAAACATAAAAATGATTTTATACATTTAATAGTCGCGTGAATTTTTTAATTTATTTTACATACCTATTTTTCCGAGCGCCAAAGTGGTGTAACGCCTTAAGCGATTTATACTTTTTTAAGATAAGATAAAATTTCAACTTTTGAAAGATCAACTTATTTTGTATATCTATATATTTTGTTTAGAAAATTCAATGTACAGAATGCGATGGGACCCATCAAGAATCGTATCGGATTCTATAGGATAATATAGGGATTCTTTAGAATTAAAATTGGATTCCAACGGGAAATCCCGATTAGAATCTAATTTTTACGAGCTTGACGTTTTACGTACAGCAATTTCTGCACGAGATAACATACGCGTTAATTCGAAGAAAAAGAAAAGAAGAGGGCGTGTAACGACGAGGAGGAGAAGAAGAGGTTCTCCTTGCAAAAGTGCAGTAGCATAAAATTACAAGCAGGCACATGAAGCTTGGCGATTATTTGTTTTGACAGGCCGTGCATATGAGCGACGACGTCCGGGGACGTCTGGCTGGTTGCGCCGCCGCGTATATGACAGAGATACAACTCTCTCTCGAAAATGTCGCATCGACCGAACCATGCAGATTCGTATGGGGGCGTAAACGCACACGCGTGTGCGCACGGGGCGTTTTTCTTTCTTCCAATTCCTCGGGGAAAAACGAGGCACGCTTTCTCGTACGGGTATCTCGAGAGCTTTCGATCGCCCCCGGTTCTTTCGAACATTTTATCTGTGGGCCTGGCTTCGCCGCTAATCGATCACCGTACATGCCTCTTGAAAAAGATTTTTGCCGTACCGCATGAATTTACACGCACATGTGAGTATCCGCGATACGTTCGATGAACATGTTATTCCGAACGAAATAGGCAATTATTTTATAAAGAAACATCTCGACGTTAGTTTTAGGCTTTTGAAAAGCCTAAAAGGGCTTTTGAAAATAAAGAGACTTTTGAAAATAAAATGACGATTGCACTGTAAGTCCATATATGTTATTTTTTACACATTAGATGCGTAATTTTAGGATTTGACACATGTAAATGCCATACACAATGACAAAGACAAAGGACAAATCATCCCTGATAGTTTTAGGATTTTTAGAGAAGATATACACTGCCGGCCAAAACTTTGGGGATGAAAACTAGTCGAAATTTCTTACCGCACTAAAAGTTAGATAGCGGATTAAAAAATAAAGATAATTGAATTTCCCAAGTGGCGCATTAACGAGGACAAGTTTACCTTTATTTTGCTTTTTTTTTAGAAAATTCTCTACGATTTTTTTTCGCCCCGGTACGCACTTTTGAACGTGGCCATTTTTCGGCTATTTTTTCGCCGTCGAAAATTAACTGCTACGTTAATCTCAACGATCAAAATCGGGATTTTTGTTTTTTTAGAAAATCTCGTACGATTTTTTTAGCCCCAGTATTTCATTTTTAGCTAAAAAAGACATGTTTTAGAAAAAAAGGCGGCATTGAAGAACTATGGGGTTTCAGAGGAAATGTCAAGAAGGTAAAAAGTCGCATAGGTTCACACTGGAGTGGCTAGAGATTTTTCAGAATTTTTTTTTAACATTTTTTTTTACCATTTTTCGTTGGAACTTTGATGAGTGGAGGAGCTCCACTTGGAAATTATGGGGTCCAGGAGAATATATTAAGAAAGGAAATTTGTTTACATTTTCATTTTTAATTGACTAAAATTTTTCTAGATGTTTTTTCTCAATTTTTGAAAATTAAAATGAAAAAATAAATTATAAAATTCTAAAAAAAGTTGTAGTTAATTAAAAATAAAAATGTAAACAAATTTTCTTCCTTAATATATTGTCCTGGACCCCATAATTCCCAAGTGGAACCTCTCCACTCATCGAAATTCCAACCAAAAAAGGTAAAAAAAAAATGTTAGAAAAAAATTCTGAAGAAATTCTAGCCACTCCAGTGTGAACCAATGCAACTTTTTATCCTCTTGACATATCCTCTGAAACCTTATAGTTCTTCGATGACGCCTTCTTTTCTAAAACATGACTTTTTTAGCTGAAAATGCAATACTGGGGTGAAAAAAAAAATCGTACGAGAGTTTTTAATAAACAAAAATGTAGGTTTTGATATTCTTTTTAAGTTTACCAAGGAAAAAACGAGGATTTTTTTTCCACAACCTTTGCAGTTAATTTTCGACGGCCAAAAAATAGCCGAAAATGGCCACGTTCAAGAGTGCGTACCGGGGCGAAAAAAAAATCGTACAGAATTTTCTAAAAAAGCAAAATAAAGGTAAACTTGTCCTCCTTGAAACGCCACTTGGGAAATTTAATTATCTTTATTTTTGAGTCCGCTATTTAACTTTTAGTGCGGTAAAAAATTTGGACTAGTGCCCGAGTCGAAATTTTCAGCCTATTTTAAAGGCGTTTGATCCCATGTAAACCTCGCTTGAGTCTGCTTACTGCTAGAAGTCCTACTATGGCCCTCAAAATGCTCCTCCTTTACTGCCTACCTCCTGCACAAGCCCTTATACTCCTCCCGGGTTTTCGTGTAAACCTCACGTGAGTCTGCTTACTACTAAAAGCCCTACTATAGGCCTGAAAATGCTCTTCCATTGCTGGCTACCTCCTGCACAGGCCCTTGTACTCCTACCTGACCCAGCTGGAATCGTTGCAGCTCCTCTTTTGATTGCCTTTGGACCCATCGCGCATTTGGCTGTTTCGACGAAACATAAGATGACGAGAATAATAATTATTATTCATTCACTAATGATATTATTGATAAATAGAAATAGTATATTTGACGTCTCTGGAACATGCATGCAACTATTTTCTTTCTACCCTGTACACAAACCTTTGGCCGGCAGCATGTATGTATATCCAATGATATTAATACCCAACTACCATCGAATAAAATAAATACTCAACTACATCGATTTAATAAAATACTAATTTGTTACATATTACAGATAAAATAGGACTGCATTTAACCGAACCCCGTAAGGTCAAAGAGTGTGCATTGAGACTAAAAAAAAACGAAAGTCAAAACTAATTTTTCAGCTCAGGCCATTTTACCGTTTCGTATACAAATTTTCGGATATTTTGAGCTAGCGGCGCTTGCGGAACTTCCCGGGAGGCGGTTCCGGTATACTCCTCTATTATACACAAGGCAAAAATTGCACCCGAGGGATCGTTCCAGACTCTCCTGTCGCACGCAGTCTCGTGCCCCGTTAATTGTCCCTTTTGTTACCGTAAAATTTCACATTAGCAGACTATAGGCGGTAACTCAAACCGCAAGAGGCAATGTGGTTACCATATTTTTCATTTTCACGGAGCCATCCCGAAAGAATCCCCCCCACCCGCCCTGCAGTCATTCAGATCGTCGACTATCGTTCTTGCTTTTGTTTTCGTGTTTGTTCGATTTGCCGCTGGGGATTTTGTGTCAGTGAGGAATGAAAGATAATTTTAGATGGCATTTCATTTGACTTCCGGTTTCAAAAAATCTATACACTTACATTCGGATCTATGCATGTTCTACGGCCTTTTTAAAATTGAAGCATTCTTCAATTTTCTTTTTACGCGATTGCCAGTAGCATAGGTTTTTATTTTTTGTCTCTCTTTTAATGATGTTGAATTTTGCATCATTGGAAAACAACGATCTTTTTGTTCATTTTCCATTTGTTTATTTTTATGCTTATCCAAAGCCTTCTTTTTTTGCAAATTGAGGTCGTAAGTCTCCATAAGAATACGTAAAAACGTTTGAGTGATTTGCACAGCGAAAAAAATGTTAACAATTAAAAAAAATTAACATTGTTGCATACCAACGATACAAACTTCAACATCATCTTTTTTATGTGTGCATTTTCCCCGTAGAAGTTTTTTAGAGGAAGTGAGAATCATTCATACTGGTACAAGTATTTTTTTTTATCATCTGAACTTTAGTGAATGATCTTCTCAAACCTATGTTTTAAATTTTCGTATAAAAATCTCAGGCATTTACGTCAGTGTTCGGTTGGTAATTTATTTGTTGCTTAACAGTGCACTTTATAACGATAAAACAAGTAAAAAAAAATCATGAGGGACGTACGTACACCGAAGAGAAAAGTAAAGCAATGTTTTTTTTATCAAGAACTAAAAATAATCATAGAACATACATGAGGATGATTCGGATAGCTGTTGATACAAGGTATGTAGATTTTCATTTTGAACGTTACTTTCCGGGCTGCCCTGTAAAACATGGGTCATTAATTCCCGGGACTGACACACAGATGGCGCCGCCAATGCCTTGCCGCTTTTGTTTTTCGGTAGTACCAACATTCAAAAGATACGTGTAAAAATTTCATGACATTCGGTTCAGTCGTTGTCGAGATATTGAAGGTTAAGTGACGCTACATTTGTTTTTGCTTAAACGATGGATAATAACGAGTTTCGTGTGTTAATCAAACACTGTTTTGTAATGGGAAAAAATACCGTTCAAGCTCAGCAATGGCTTGAAAAGGGTTACCGGGAAAAGTGCCCATCGAAAACAACCATGTGCCGATGGTATGCGGATTTTAAACGCGGTCGAACAACCACCGAAGACGCGGAGCGTTCAGGTCGTCCAATTGAGGTGGCTACGCCCGAAAACGTCCAAAAAATTCGCAAAATTATTATGTCCGATCGTAAAGTGAAGTTGCAAGAGATAGCTGACATCCTAAAGATATCAAAAGGCACCGTGTTCAAAATTGTGCATGAAAATTTGGGTATGAAAAAACTTTTGTCCAAGTGGGTGCCGCGTTTGCTCACAGTGGAACAAAAACAACAACGAAGTGATGATTCGGAGCGCTGTTTGAAGCTGTTTACGCATGATAAAAAGGATTTTTTGCGTCGGCACATAACAATGGATAAAACATGGATTCATCACTATACGCCGGAGTCGAAAAGAGCGTCAGCCGAGTGGAGAGGAGAGCCTATTTTGAGGCAAAAGATAAATCGTTCTATAAGAGAGGCATCGAAAGTTTAGAAAAACGTTGAAATGATTGTATCACTATGGAAGGTGACTATGTTGATGAATAAAGTCGAATTTGGCAGAAAAAAAGTATTTTTACTGGTTAGTCCCGGGACTTAATGACCCATGTGTTATACACCATTTCGATGAATAACGTTTTTGCAACCCTCGTAAGGCGTTATTTGCGAAATTGAAGATAATACATGCATAGTAGCTAGTGAAAGCATTATGAAAGCATAACATTATGAAAATGTTCAAATACACCTATTCTAGAATGGATTAAAACGTAATATGATAACGGATAATTTTACTCGTACATAAAATCACTCGATTCGATGCTTTACGATCTGTAAATTATTGATACAGGACCAGTTCTGGCTCACATCGATTGACTGGAAGATAAATTTGACACATTAACATAACCTGTAAGCGATGTATCTGAACATAGCAAGTTCATTGCTATAATTTCACGAGCGACTATAAATTTGCGAATGATTTATTTTCTCGCACGAATTTCACGGATTTTTCACTGTGTCCGCGGGCAGTCGTTCTCGCGTTACGAGTCAGCATGGCTAATTAATCAGCGACACGGAATTCATTAGCGTTACTATCTTGGTGCCGAGTGAGTCCTATGTTCGCAGACTTAATCGCATGCCGTTAACTACAGAGTTCTCACTGAACCACTCGGTGACCGCTAGTTTTTTTTTTTCCAATACCATTTTGAGGGGAGCACACCCGAGTAGATGGCGCAAAAAAATAGGTGAATTTTGGGAATTATTATCTCAAAAACTATTTGTCCGATTTTATCCAAGTTTGTTTTATTCGGAAGTATAAATATTGAGGTATATTGACAAAAAAATGTATAAATATATTAATGACTTAATTTTTATAGATTTTTCAGCAAATTTATTTAATATAAAAAAATAGAGAACAACGAACTTAATCTTGGAAATATCGTTCATCGTTTTCTATGACCTTGCGCCATCTCTCAAGTAACATATGAATGCCGTCGCGAAAGAAACTTGCAGGCTTCGAGGCGATAAAGTCATCGACGAATTTACGCACATCGTCCAGCGTTTTGAACTGTTTATCCACTAAGGCGTGCTGCATTGACAGGAACAAATCATAGTCGGATTGGGCCAAGTCTGGTGAATATGTCGCGTGCGGGAGAACTCCCCATCCCAAGTTCAAGAGGGTCTTCTGAGTCGCGCGAGCAACGTGAGGTCGAGCGTTGTCATGCAGCAGTATGATTTGCCTGCTTCCTTGCCCCAGTAAATAGTCTTTTCTGATCAAGTTCTTCGCTCAGTTTGTTCAATTATCGGCTGTAGCATTCCGCAATCACCGTCTGACCAGTTTCCAGGAGTTCGTAATAAAGCACACCCTTCATATCCTGTCCAGGGTGCGGCTGGTCACTAAGATCGAAATCACCACTTCTAAAACGTTTGTATCAATCATTACACATTTCATAAGACACAACGTCGGCACCAAGAACACTACAAATTGATTCCTGTGCTTTAGAAGCATATTTTTCTTGTTGGAATTCGTATAAAATGCAGTGCCGAATGTGTTGTTTATCAGTTTCCATCGTAAACTCTGCTATTCTGAGAGGTTATGTAACTCACGTAGACTTGTCGTTCGGTGTTCTGAAACCTTGCGTCCGATCCTTTCAAAACCACAAAAGACCGCGAAAATATTTCTATTTTAAATATAATTTTAAGCTCGAAGAAAAAATCTGTAAAAATTAAGTCATACACCTGATATATTGACTGGGAGCGCTGTCATTTCGGCCGGTATAAAACATGTCCCTCGCTGATGGTCCCCATTATTGCATACAGTCGGTTGATATGAAACAAAAATTTCGAAGAGATTCTTTAAATGTAATGTATGTAAAGCCCTTCGCATCGTACGATTTTTTTACTCAATTTTATTTTATCAAGACAGAAAAGTCGGAAACTTAGATGAAAAAATAAATGTAAATTTCAAGCAGGCGCCATTTGCTTCAAAAAAAGATTTTTCAAATATTCTACGATGCGAAAGGCTTTATACATTATATTTTAACCCTTCGTGGTCACCCTGGGTAGAATCGACCCGTCGATAAATTTATGGCGTAAATATATAATAGTTCCCGGCTTCGAATGGGACTGTATTCACCATCTTACCTGGAGTTTGAAGTATCCTCATACCATAAAATTTACCCTCTTCACATGTCGGAATAAATACCTTTTTTGGAACGCGCACTATGCTACTATTTTTTCCCCCGAAGTAGCATATCTAAGAAGTATCACGACCAAATTTTAGGTGAAAATGTTGAAACTTCACGGAACTATGATTTTTTAGCGAAAAATTGTCTTTTTTGCGTTTTCACCTCTTTATGAATTTTTTTTTAACATGTCGCCATTTTATTTCTTATAAATAAATTTTTCGTACATCACCTAGAAAGCTCAAAGCATGTTCCGTAATTTTTTGAACCACTTCGGACGGATAGTTTGGTCACAATACGTTTTTTGAAAACTGGCTGGGTAGAATCGATCCACGTGTGACCACCGCGATTGAATTTGGAAGTGTGACCACGAAGGGTTAAGAATCTTATCGAAATTTTGGTTTCAGTTGAACCAACTGCATACAATCATGGGGACCGCAGACCATGCCAGCGAAGGACATCTACACCGACCACAATAACAACGCTCCCATTCAATATACATTTATAAAAAAATTTGTCAATATACGTCAATATTTATACTTTCGAATAAAAAAAACTTGGATGAAATCGGACAAACAGTTTTTGAGATTATAATTCCCAAAATTCGCCTGTTTTTTCTACTCGGATGTGCCCCCCTTAAGGCAGTATTGTTGTCTAGAGTGCTGGTTTGGAGGTGATTTTTTGGATGGCATAACGTTCAACCTGTTCTCGTTTTCTTTCTAATATTTTTTACACATGTTTAATGGTCCTCCAAGAATATGTACAAAATTTTAAAAAATGTTCATGTACTTTTGTACGTTTGTTGAAAACGGTGGGCGGAAAACGCCACCAATTGTCGACCAATGTTGTGGGCGTTGTATGAATGTGAAAGACGAAACCTTTGAAACAAAAAAAGAAACACATTCTGTATGAGTATTGTGATGTTTGGTACCAGATTCACCAACAAACAAAAATTTAATCGTAACACTAAAATTTTATAATCAATTTTTCCTATTTCTCTAACCATTCTACAAGTTATATGAATAAAAACATTTATTTTGACTCAAATCTGTTACTAACGTTGAAAAACAGTCTACTGAAGATTCATGCAAAATCTGAGCTCAATTGGCCAATTGGTTATCGAGATATCGTGGTTGCCGATTTGAAAAACACAAGACAGCTAATTTTATGAATATCATTAAACCGTTTCCACAGACGTATCCAGAAAAATCTGTAGATTAATAAAATGAAATTAAAAAAATGATTTTTTCAAGTTTCTAGCCAACAATACTGCCTTAAGGGGCTATTCTACTGCGATAGCTCAAAAAATAAGCTATTTTTAATCATTTTTTTTTAGACAACTGTTGCATGTCTCGGTACAAACTTTTTTTTCGCTTAAAGGTACACTATTACAGAATAAAAAACAATTTTTTGTTGTTGCATATAAATGTATATTTATTTATCAATTGATAATCGTGTAAAGGCATGAAAAAAAGTATGTCGCTGGCATTGATAATTTGCGCTTTCCAGGTAATCCGAAGAAAAAAAATTCAAAAAGATTTTTAATCTGTATGAGTGCCGCTATCCCCCGAACTAGAACTATTATTTTATATTGCAAAATAGCAAAATGGCGTCGTTTTTCCCTTATATTTCGTTATAATTTATTTTTCGTTATAATTCGGGGCAAAGTATAAGTAAAAATTAATATTTCTAAATAATTCCAGTTCGGGCGATAGCGACACTCATACAGATTAACAATCTTTTTGAATTTTTTTGTTTCAGATTACCTGGAGAGCGCAAATCATCAACGCCAGCGACATACTTTTTTTCATGCCATTACACGATTATCAAATGTTAAATAAATATACATTTATATGCAACAAAAAAAAATTGTTTTCTATTGTACAAGAGTATACCTTTAAGCGAAAAAAAGTTTGCACCGATACACGCAACAGTTTTCAAAAAAAAAAATCTTACAAAATAGCTTATGTTTTAGCCTTCACAGTGGAATAAGCACCTTAATCCTTGAAATCATAGGCACACGTTACACTTTTCGTTCCTATGTTCATCTAACTGCGAAATGTGAATAAAGCTGAGCAAGATAACGGCCGTGACGTTGTACAAGAAACAACGCTAAATCTGCCTTGAATACAAAATGACAGTTGAGCCAGCTGACGACGAGACGAGAACTTCCGGTCAGCCGAAAACCATATCACCGAACCTAACCATTGGACAGTGAAATAAAAATGCATCGAGCTTACAGCGAGCGTATCGTTAGAGTTACGGTCATAAAAGAAGCTTGTACATTCTCAAACGAGTCCGAAACGAGTTCACGAACGAGGGAGGAGATTAAGGTGAAAAAAAAATTGGTTTTCCAGTGACACCTTAATGGACGTAGCAATTAGCATGGACGCCAGCACTCTAGGCTACCGAACTAGGCCGTTCCACCGTATTTGTTGGTGTTTCTTTCTTTTTTTTTTTGTCTTTCTCTTTCCTTTTTGTGAATTGCGATAACGCACCCGCATAAGGGCGAAGCGTCGCGAACCTGGCGAGCACAACGGGAGAAAGATCGCGGACACAGTCGCTCGTTTCCGCTCCGGCACGCCTGGGAAAATACTAGCTCTTATCAAAGAAAAAAAAAGTAAAAAAAAATAAGAGGCACGGCGTACGTTGTACATATACAACCTCGGGACGTGTTATACGCGCGGGTTGCTCAGCTGCCAACAACCCGCGAACTCCCGGATGAACGGGAACCCAGGAAAAATCCGAAAAAAAAGTACACAAAGCTTTATTAACCGCGTACGAACGGGGGAGTCGGAGTTTGCCAACCTTGGGGGGACGAAATCCACCGGGATGTACACCTTCTCCAGGTGCAGCCCTGAACCTCTCTGAGAATAATGTAGGAATTATAATTCGTCCGATAATGTTTGTACAGTTGAACATCGAACGAAATTTATCGGAAGATTTTCCAACGATCTGCATAAGCTTCCCGTGCAAAAATTTCTTAGGGACACCTAAGTTCCGATCAGATCCCGATCGGAATATGATGCGGATTCCCTAGAAGGGGAATCCAGATAGCGCCGTAGCACAAGGTGAAGATGTGGCAAGAATTAAAAATATATATTGAATACATTTTTCTTAGAAAATTAAATACATATTTTCTTAGTTCGAACGATCTCCATTTAATTTAAATATAATTACTCAGAATAAATAGCCTAGATCACTTTTCTCCAGGAAATATAAGTCTTTCAAGGTCTATATATTGTTTTTTAGAATTTTTTAATTAAGGGGTTACGTGGGTTTCGAAGCCAAAAAAGCATATTTTCTCTATTCTTTTTAAATATAATATATAAATTATTTTATTCAAAATGTTAAGCACATAAAGGAGCAACATTTCAACAATATTTAAAAAAAATGTCATCCAAAAATTTGGGAAATTCAGCCGGTGGGACTTGGTTTCCAGACACCCCTCAAAAAAAGTGTCCTCGTGGTGGTCAAGATAACTCATGATAACTTTATCTCAAATTACAAAACCAATTTTTTTCTGTTAGTAGATAAGTATAGCTCGTGATTGAACGAAGATTTTTTTTTTCAATTGAAATTTGAATTTTTGGCAGAGTTGTATGTAAAATAGTTAAATTTTTGGTACAATTTACACTACGCGTAGCCTTGTAAAATTAGTTGTAATCGAAAAAAAAACCTTTGTTCAATCACTAGTCAATGCCATTTTGAAGAAGTATGCAAAATTTCAATAAGATCGGTGCATTAGTTTTTGAAAAATCGTGTCCACCGACTTCAAAAATAGTGTTGTGAGAAACATGAGTATACCTGCGTCGCTCTCAGCCGGTCTTTCCCATCGGAGAGAATTCCCAAAGGCTCTCTCTCCTAGACTTTTACTCCGATTGACTTAAAACTTTGGGAGAATATTCTAGACATATTGTACTATTAGATAATAAAATATAAAAAAATGGATGTAAAAAAATTTTCAAACCCACGTACCCCCTTAAATGTAAAGAAGTTTGTTCGAAATTCGGTTATGAGAATATATAATATAAGTTTTGACAGTTCTCGTGTAGCTCTAAATTTTACATAATTTTTTTCAGATCCTTGAGTAAATGATTTCAGAAAGCGTATCCAGCTGATACAGATCGGTATCTCCTGGAGATTTTTACATTCATCCCTGGAATCCGATTCGATTTCGAACTAGATCTTGTTCTAAAAATTCGGGATTCTAGCCTTGATCGTTGAGCCTTGAAAAAATCCTGCAAAGCCGATTGTTGCTCCCTGGCATCAGTTCTCGCTCTTTTAGCGAAGTCGTTTGAAGGTCGTTCGGATCGGCAGATACGCGCTTCATTATGGCAATGGGCGTAAGCTTGAGTTACGTGGCCATTCTTGACATCCCATTGTAACTAGAACTTTCAAAACGCCATCAAATCCTTCATTGAAGATAATCACGTCAAGAAAAGTTGCTATTTCAACGATCTTTGTGCCAGAATGCAGGTGTTTAGGAACGAAAGTCCGGATCAATGAATTTAATGATTCATTGTTATTTTGTGTTTGTGCTCCTAAACATCTGGTCAACAGTTCATCTCGTGATAAATCTTCATAGACTGGTTTGATGACTTTTTGAACTTGTGCAGTCAGAGCTGGCCTATCGTGGTGGAAATTATTGAGTTCCCATCTAGCGTCAGCCTTGCGCCTCCAAACACCTGGCCTGTTCAACGCTGTAACTTCCGAACGACTCCGAACATCGGGAAATCACTTTACCCACACATTCTACACTATATTTGGATGCAATATATGCAAAAAAAATCTATTTTTTTAACAAGTCACACGGGATGACTGCCTTAAAGGAATGCTTGATTTGATCCTGTCAAAAATTGATATAAAAATGAAATTACATTTTTCAACAGATGTTTTATCCCAGAATTCCTCGTTCTCTCACGATTATCCTGTTTTGTCTAGCGGTGCGTGAAAAGTGCTATATGTTTAGCTTATCATTAACGCCGTTGATTATTGCGATGCGAATGTCCACACGAGACGTCACTTATCGCGCACTATCGTGACGAAAGAGACTCGGGCTTTTGAACTTGGAACAATTGTTTGGCAAATTCTGCGGGATTTGGGTGAGATTAGTGTGAAGATCGTTGCATCTGAGTGTTATGGCCTTTCTGCCTTTGAACGGAGTTTTCGCTAGCTTTCAGAAACACCGATAGTACTTTGCCATACGATATACATGTATATACCCATATGCTTATCGTTGGTAACGCTTTCCCTCTCGGAGTAGGTTTATCTCAGCGTCCTTGGCTAATCTACGGCCGCAGAGATTACCCTATCAATGTGGAGTCACTGCACACTTTACTGTACACAAACACACACACACATATATATATATTGTATATATCTACGAGAAGGCGAACCTCCGGGTAGTGAATACCGGGTCGCCACACTGTGGTTCGGTTGGTCAAGGAAATCATGATTGAGTTGTAGAGATGCCGGATCCTTTTCCTTCCAAGTCCAAGGTCCTCTAACCTTTGACGCAAGATGAGATACGTCACATAACACCCACATCGTTTTCTCTTCATCTGCAAAGGATATCCATACATACTTCCTGAAGAAACAACGAGCAATGTGACAGCGACAAAGCGAATCTCGCCCTTGCCCTTCGACGGGACAAAAAAGGGTAGACGCGGAGAACAGATGAAAGACTCAGGACAAAAGTTGCAATACGTATTCTCGTTAGCGCTTTGCATACTGCTTTCTCTGGAATGTTTGTTGTCGAATGAAAGGGAAATGGATTGAGAGGTTGACATTTCGAGGTGTTCAAAAATGGGGAAAACCCTGAGATGTAGGAAGGAGATGTCCATTAATTACGTGAGCTCCAAATGGGGGGGGGGGGTCTGTCAAAATCTCACCAAACCTCATTTAGGGGGACTTCAGCTACAAGTACTTTACACCCATCGCCTTCGCTTCCTGGCATTCCTAGGTTCTGTAAACGGAAATGATTCGATTTGTGAACTCAAAGTACGCAATTACCGTTTTACATACAAATCTGGAAGCTCTAGTTGCGGAAAATCCTTTTCGAAAGCGAAATTCAATTTACGTTGGCGTCACAAGCGATATTGCTCTTAGTCTATGCGCTCTGTCAGACAATGATGAAAATACGAAATAGATAAATGGTACTGCTAACCTTGGTACGAACTTTATTGCAACGTTTTTATATGCAGCACAAAAACGTTGCGATGCTACGGAAAAAATGTAGAAAAAAGGAAACATCGATGCTATTATCTTAACGTTGTATTCCCATTTACTCGACTGCCTGTTGATGCACCGTTTTCCAAGAAGTTTTTCCTAAACAGGGTAAAATGATCTCCGTCGTATGTCGACCGGAACCGCTGCTTGTCATTTTTCAAATAAATCATCGTTTTCGAAGACTTTGAAAGCCGAACGTTGAATTTTTAGACGCTTGTAGACCGTTTTTCGTTTCGCGCGACCGCCCGTGCAAAAAATTGTCGTAGATATCCAATTGGATTCCCATACTTGTCGAAACTTCCTGATAGGGCTTCAATAGGTCATCGCATTGGATCCCAATGCTAAAACGTCACCCTCAGACATTGGACTTCAATTGGGATTCCCCATTAATTCAATGTAGGGTAGGGAGATACATGTTGAGCAGTCGGGTAAGTTGGGCAATCGAAATATCTGAAAAACTAAGAAACCGCACGCGGGTGCATCAAATGGCGGAAAGAGCGATATGGGGGAGGGTAAAACATCATGCCATCGCCCGTTGCCATCGAACGTGGTAAGAATTCTCAAACGGCGTTCACCTGGGAAAAGTGCAAAATTCAATTGGATCCCAACGAAGACTCCCCCTATGTGCGGTATCTCTAATGAATCCCTAAAGAGATGTGAACGTCACGAAACGATTTGAGATCACGAAAATAGTTTCCTCTTTTTCGTGCGTGTGAATGGTACGTAAAAGAGGTATTTTACGTCCTAGGATTTAAAAATTGTGAATCGTCCCTGTACAGCAGCTGTCGGTCGTTAGGTGCTGCCCTCAGTCGTTAGGTAGAGGAATTTTTGTGTACGCTGAGGCGTTATTTGCGGGAAGAAACACAACCTCACTTTCACGTGATGCCGCGACAAAGCATCGTCGATATCACCGCGGCATAAATCATTAATAAAAAAAAATTAAATAAACAATGAGTGATATTGAAAAACATAGCAGCGACAAGTGGCTCCAATGCATGCCGCCACGTCTAAAGGAAGCCGCGACAAAGACGACACATGAAATATTGCCGTCAAAATGAAAAAAACCTCTATGAATCGATGTACGACGGATTTGTTTATGTGCTGATAGATTTCAAGGCTACGTTTGGTTGTATGAGGCGGCTCCACTCCCTCCACCCCCGCGCTGCGCGTGCGATACACCTTACATATGCAACACAGCTAAAGCGCATGCTTGCAGCCATATTTATTTAACAATACAAAAGCTCGGAAGCATGTTTTTGGTATATAAATAATCAGGGGCTTTTATCCCACTTTGTCCCCTTGGTACACAATGTACTAGTTAGGAGATCCAGCAAAGTCCGGGTGAGAATTTCAAATGAAAAATTCTCAAACGACGTCAATCGGAAAATAGTGTAAAATTTACTTGGATTCCAATGTGGTAGGATCTGGAGATCCCCAACAAATTTCTGCACGGGCGTAAGATTTAGATTTCTATCAATTTTTTGCAGCGTAATGAGAATACGCGTTTTACCATGTGCTTGCATTGATTCGCAAGTAAAGCTACTACAGTAGAACTTCGGATAATTAAGCGTTCGGATAAAGCAAATGGTGGTTCGGATAATTGATGATTCGGATAATCAACGTTCCACTGTAATTATAAACGACGACTACAAATTCCCAAGCTTTTGAGAGCATCTCCACCGCGAAAATGAACCTGACCTTCCAGACCTGTATCCCAAAACGGTGCTACATACCAATTTACAAGATGGCAAAAGCTCATTCTAGATGAAAGCGACGGAAATAATTCATAATCCAATCTCGATACCTGTACGAATATGTACCAGGCTACAGTCCGGTAGCACATACGCATAAAAAAACAGCATGAATCAACGAAGTAAAATATGACGACTCCTTCGGTCCGTAACAATCTTCTTTCTCTCTTCTCATTGTACAACTACGTTTTGTTTCTCCTCTCACTCGTTACTCCCGCTGAGCGATCTTTCAGGCGCACGCACGCATTTGTCCACCGCGACGTTTCAAAGCTCCAAAGCGCTATCAGGTCTACGCGACTCACAAGCGGATACCTTATCTGCACCACCATATAGTTACACGCCAGTGACTCTCATTGACTAATGCAGGCTTGTGTACACGTTGTTGTTTCTTTTATCCGCACAGTCTTCTATGCTAGCCTGGTCACTACAGCTGAGCCTCAGCATCCAACGCGCGTGAAAAACGCGTTGAAAATCTGTAACTTTCGAGAGAAAAAAATCACAATGCAACCGAATCTTGGCGATTAATTTCCGGCTGATTAATTATTTCGTAGTCAATAAACTCTTTATCAGCGCAAACTTCGGAAGACGTTCAGTTGAGTCAACGGAGTTTTACATAAGTGCTTTCACTAGCAGCGACACTTGCACAGGTCGGTAAAACCACGTAGAAATTTCAATGAGGTCCGATTCAGGACGCTTTCAGTTTGCCTGACGGCCCTGGTAGGGCACTTTATATAGGAACCCGATAGCGCCCTGCTAGAAAGTGTAACGTGCTGTCACATATGGGCCGTTATCAGGTTGGCTGACCAGGCGTTTATAATGCTGACTGATCAGGTCATTACAATGCTGCCTGTACGTAGCCAGTACACATACACACTCTACAATATATGTATACAAAGCGTATGTCTGTAAAAAATGTATTTGTGAATATATTTTGTATTAAGGAAAGTTAAGGAAAAAGGTTATAATTAGATTAAATAAAAATAGTATAGAGATCGTTATAAATAATGTTCCATTTATGTTTTATGTTTAAGTGTTTTTGTTCTGAACCGCGCGGTTCCGTCCCAATCTTTGGCATTATTAATTACTTTGCCCACGACTTGCTCAAAATCTTTTGATGGAAAATCGAGGAAAATAAACACTCTTTCAATTCCCCGTGCAGAAATTTCTTAGGGATACCTAAGTTCCGATCGGTTCCCGATCGGCATATGATACGGATTCTCTAGAGAGGTATCCTCATCGGAATCCAGATGGCGCCTCCAAGAGTTACTTTTAGTCTATGACGAGCATTACTTGAAACAATGAAACGTTTCAGTCAGTTTGCGAAAATTACTCGCACGAATAATGAAAACGCGTAAAATATCGATTTTACGGCAAAGCGCGGAAATCATATTCGTAAGTCTCAAAAAAAAAAATTCCAAAGAACATGAGCTTATAGGAAGTTAAATGAATGAAAACTGACAGTCAGTCGAATCGAAAGAGATCCGAAAGAAGAAAGTAACCACACTTCGGCAAAATCGAATATTAGTGAGAAGTGCTCTTAAAAATCAACGAAAAACGTCATCTGATTTGTACGAGGTACAAATTCGATTATGTACCTTTTCTCCTCTTGATATTTTCATTAAAACAACTTTGTTTCAAAGTAACGGCAATAAGTTAATGAGACAAATCGTCGACTATCAGCCAAAAATAGCGATACAAAGAAATTTTGGGGACAAAACTAAACAAATTTAGTGGCTCCAAAATAACAAAATACAACTTTTTTCTTCTTAGACTAAATATTTAAAACCTCATAGTTTTCAAGTTTCGTTGCACGATACCGGCTTTTCGGAAAAACTACCGTTTTTTTTTCAAGAAAAAACTAGATAACTCTGCAGAAAAAAATCGCAAAAATTTTCTTAATAAACGAAACTAAAGCTAACGGTGTCCTTTTCAATGATCTTATCATTAAATGGTGAGATTTTTTTTTTCGAAGTCCAGAACGCGATTTCGCAAAGTGCGAAAATCGTGAAAAATTGGCATTTTCAAAATGACGTACCGGGTACAAAAAAAATCGCGAAAATAGAAATAAAAGAGCAAAATGAAGCTGGCTTTGTGCGATCTGAAACCCCGTTTAGTAAATTGGCTTACGATTTTTTTCGCCGAGATTTTCAATTTTTTGTCCGGATAGAAAACTTAGAGGGTGTCTAATACTTTTGAGCAAGGCTGTATAAGTTTTGACACCTATACTGTAACACGAATTTTTACCGAATCTTTTTTAGATCCTTGATTAAATTATTTCAGAAAACATCCAGCGTCTCCAGCTGATACGAATCTGTATCTCCTGGTGATTTTAACATTCATTCCTGGGATCCCATTCGGTATCGAACTAGATCTTGTTCTAGGAGTTGGGGATTCTACCCTGGACCCTATACAACGTTTCTATTTAGATTCCGACTAGAGTCCTTGGTAGTTCCGGATTAGGATGCTGGCTGGAATCCGATTTGCGAGCGGTATATTTCGCTCCCGGATCCGATTCGATGTCCGACTGGATCCCGATTCAGAAACCAGGATCCTAGTCCAAATGGGACTGTATCCATGACAATATTTCCGCACGGGAATCGTATCAGATTCTGTTCGATAATGTAGCAATCCTCTAGGCTTCAAATTAGATTCGTACATTGAATTCCAATGGGGAATCCCTATTAGAATCCAATGTACGAGCGTAACGTTTTGGTATAGGAATCCAATGCGATGACCCATTAGATCCCTATCAAAGGGAAGAGACAAGTATGGGAATCCAATCGAATCACTACGACAATTTCTGCACGGGATATGACTGAATTATCGCACGTATATTAGAACACGTCTTTTATTTGGAGATTGCCCGGTGTGGAATGAAACGAATATCGGGTGTCCGAAGCTTCTCTCGTGTATATTTAATATCCCGTCAAACGATATTCTTTCGTATACTATGCGGATATACATATATCGCGTATACTACAATTGCACGTACTATACCGTATGCGTTTGATCATTCATTCGTAAGTCTTTAATCGAGGCCGTTGCCGATTATTCTTATCTATGATATTCAGATATAGAGTGGTATCCGTTAATTGTAACACGAGGAAATTATGATAATGTATAACGATTACGTATTGTTTTATTTATCCGTAATACAATTTTACATTATATTTATCTGTGATTACTCGATCTATTCACGAAAGTATTCCTCGAAGGCCGCAAATCGACTTATTACACGAAAAAGCAATAATTCTAGTTTTAATAGAAAGCTATAATAAAATGGTAGTAACACGAATTTTTGCTGATTTTTTAACTGATCGATTGAAAAATTCGAGGGGGGTACACATTGCACGTCACTTTAAAGCTTGATGTCTTCTTAATAAGGGCTTAAATATGGTTGATGGGACGTTGATTTCGTTTTGAGAGACCCGTCCAATGACTTCAAACTCGACGGGATGCGCGAAAAAAAATTCACCCCCATTTTGAATGTAGAGAAGAAACATTGAAAAATATTTTTTCCAAGATTTTACTACATATTAATTGAAATCCCCATCTCAAGCATTTGTTTGCAAAATTTCGTCGATATAGGACTCCTATCAAAGGAAATATTTCGCCTGAACATGGATTCGAACCTACGACCTACCTATCTATACCACGCACGCTGCCACTATGCTACCGGGTACTTATCTTATTTTGATCGTAGATTTGGCATAACAGATAAAAATAATTCCAACTGCAATTCCGAATAGCTGTTACCTCCGATATAGGTGGAATTTTGCACAGATCGTCTTTTTGATAATATATGTCACTGCTTAAATGGATTTTAGGCGCAACGCAATAGTTTTCTAAATATCGAATTGTAAAAGCTAATAAATTAATGCGCTAATATATCTATATCGATTATAGCGTGCTACCGCTGTCTCTACTTTATTTACACGTTCCACAAATAATTTACGTTTTCACTATAAGATTACCATAATTTTGTTCGTATAGTCACTTTTCGTAAGATCTTGTAACAACTTATACTCAACAAGTGTTAAATGTCAACCATATAAATACTACAAACTTGCACTGAGAAAAATGTCCATAGTATTTATAAAAAAACGCCCATAGTAAAAGTGGGCATAGTTAAATTCCCTATAGTTTATTGACACCGCAATCATAATATGGTTAACACAATTATAAGCGTCTGTCTAATTATGCCGTTTCGGTAGTGTATTTGATTATCTAGTATCCCCGAAATAACGATTAACTGCTATGAAAGACTTTACAATATCGATATAGTTAATTCAGTTAATATTTTTACAATACTTAGTAGTTATTTCGGAGATAATTAGATAGTCGAGCACGCCACCAAAGTTGCATGTTTAGATATACTTTTCGCTTATAGTTGTGTTAACCATATTATGATTACGGTGCCGATAAACTATACGGGATTTTACTATCCCCTCTTTTGCCGTGGACGTCTTTCATAAATACCATGTACTTTGCTCTCAGTGCAGCATTAGTATTTGTGCGCCGATTTTGTGATATAGCTGAATTAACCATATCGACATTGTAAAGCCTTTTACAATAGTGTATAGTAATTTCGGAGATACTAGATAGTCAAACACGCCACCAAAGTCGCATGTTTACGTATATTTTTCGCTTATAGTTGCGTTAACCATATTATGATTGCGGTAACAATAAACTATAGGGAATTCGACTATACTCTCTTTTACCATGCGCGTTTTGTGTAAATACTATACACTTTTCTCTCAGTGTGGTATTATACTAAAAATATGATTTTAAATTTTCCATTTCAGATCACCCTAGTTGTCGGAACCACCTACACCAATTCGCTATGCGACAACGGCGACACATATTGTTTCAAGCACCCGTGTTTAAGGCCCCACACCACGGTAAAAAAAATTTTTTTGTAATTTTTTTTTTTCATTTTCTGAAAGATACATTTGTTAAGAATGCTCTCACCAAATTTTTTAAAGAAATTTGTAAAATTGGCGGAGATACAGCATTTTATGTGAAACCGTTCGAAGCGCACGACCGCGCCGAGCGACAGATGTGCGGCTGTCGAACGGGTCTGCTACCCTGCAACTGCCTGCAAATGTCATTGAGGCAATAAAACCGATATACGTGGACCTTAGTAAAGACGAGCTTCTTCACCGATGTTTAGGCGCTTTTCACCAGAATAACAACGAGTGTTTGAACTCTGTTATATGGAAATTTGCGCCAAAGACATCGTGGAGCGGCAGACCCACAGTTGAAACTGCCGCTAATATTGCGTCAATACTTTTTAACAATGGTCATATTGGCCTCATAAATGTATTGGAGTTATTAAACATAAAAATTGATGAAACACTCTACCAATATTGTCAAAACATCGACGAGAAGCGAATATGCGAAGCCGAGCACGAAGTCGAAAAAAAGCACGCATGAGGGTCGTCTGCGTGCAAAACATGAAAAAAATGACGAGTCTCTGGATGCTGAGGAGCTGTTGTATGGTCCAGGCATAGCTGACTAACGATGAGAAACAAAAAAAAGAGAAAAATAAAAAATTTAGTTTGTATGTTGAATTATCCTTCAGCAAAACTTTGAACGCGTTTTTCACGAAACTACGTTTTTCAACCTGGTTGACAACATATTAAAAAAACATCCGATTTGCATGCGCTAAGTCTTAAACTGTTCGAAAATCCAGTCTCTATGGCACCACGTAGGGATTTTTTTTATAAAGGGCCCTCTTCTATTTTTTTTTATGAACAATGAAAATTTTCCATGAAAATCGGAAATAAAATTCGCTGGTCCGCCATTTTTTTTTTATATATCGAAATTTCCCTACGTGATGCTGTAAACCTATATGTCCAGTTTCTAAATATATTTTTATTTTATTTTTCAGATGAACCGTATGGCTTAATCGCTGGCAACCTCCGAGCAGCAATTTCGTCGGAACGTCCTCTTGGAAGCGGCGTACACCGCAAACTATACTTTAGATTCGAGTACAAAAATTTGTATACAGTCTTCTATATGTATATATTGACTATGAGTATTAATAAAAAAAAATTCCATTCATCGTTTGCTTGAAAATAATTACGAAAAATACACCCTCGTACCGCGCACGAAGCGTGGTGTGGGGCCTTAAGCATGTCCGTTCCCCCCTTGCCGCCTGCTCCGCAAAGATCCTCAGCCATCAATTTAATATTTTTGGACTCGCGCTCAATCGATCCATGGTAATACACCAAAATCATCGGCCGAAACTATATCGTTCCACCGCGAGATAACTCTTATCGGTTAAACGCGTGCATGTACAACGTTGAAATCTCTTACAAGCCAACCCACCCGCAAGCGTTTCGCGGTTGTACGTTGCTGCAAGATAGAAACGCTAGCGACGTGCAGCCGGATGTCGGGGTTACCGGGACCCGCGCGGTTTTCCCCCCGGTGTTCGTTCGCATTTGGTGCATTTGTATATGTGTGTGTGCGTGTGTGTGGGTCTGCATTATCACTCGGTATTTCATAAAATCAGTCGCCGAGCTCGGAGCTTATACTCCGGCTCAGTTCGCCATTGGACTACTTCGTCAGAAGAGTCTTCATAGTACGCGGGCAAGGACCCAAGCCAAAAGAGTGACGACGTGCCTTTCGGAGCTTCTCATCACTCGAGACAAGGCGTATTAGCGAAAAAGCCTTAAGGTGCTTCGTGAAAATCATTCGTACACATACCTGACGATCGGATTAATCCACGTCTCTCTTACAAGTTTATCGTTGTTGCGTTTTTTTTTTCCAACGATTCGTAAGGTAACAAGTTAATAACGATGTTTTTTTTTCCCCCGTGATCGTCGAGTGCGCCCGGCTTCGCTTTCCACTCGGCTGCGACAAGTTTACGAAATGTGTAAAACACGATTACCACGAGCGCCCGCGCGCAAGCGACGCGCTCGCACGTGCAAAATTCACGCGCTTAAATAATGCATTTGGCGAGGCGTTTCGACTCGACCTTGGTAAGGAAAGAAAATGAGGAACAAAAAGGAGTATTGAAAAATTACCAGTGTCGATATTTGCAACGAGCCTCTCTCGAATGAAAGACGTACGTGCACCTGCACTGATCGCGCCGCTACCTCGTTTATACGACCCACAACCTGTTGCTATGTACGTACATATTTCAATGGGCTACGTACATATTTCAATGGGCACATGAAATCCCCGGCCTCCATATCAACAAAGACCCGATGCCTACGGTGACGTAAAACACGCTCGCATAATTCCTGTGCCAAGTCGATCTAAGAATAACTCGGGAAATAAGGCATTCTTGTGTTTGGGAAGAATTATCGGCATGGGGGTGACTGTGTCAACGTATCTGGATGCATCGTCGAACTTCAATGAAATCCAATGGAATCCAATGGAAATGTTGGAAAACGACAAAATTGCATATTGTCGTTTTCCAACATTTTTTAAAGAGTAAATCGTAAAATGAGGAAAAATTATTTTTAAACATTTATTCAACAATAAACGATTCACGTATCTCAAGCCACTATATATTTCGTGAGAAAAATCAATCGCGCGAGCAGTCTATACTAGCTTAAGCTTTTAAAGCCACGGAACACTCAATGAATCATTTTGATTGTACGGAGTCTCATACCAAATGATGACAAATAAAAGATACTGCAATTTAAAATGAGAGTAAAACATTTATTACAAAAGATATTTCAAATATTAATAAGACGAATGAAACTGCTTTACTGTTTTATCAATTATTGTTTTAAAGTTTGGTTTTATGCCTGATTTGGTTTTATGCATTCAAGACCTAAATTTGTTTTTTATATAGGCATAAGCGGAAAAACCTCTTTCACATTGATACCTTGTTACAAAATAGGACAAGTTTAAGATTGCCTTTTTGGCAGCTTCGGGGTATTCACTTTCAACACCAACCCAAAACTCATTAAGTGGCACAGACTTAACCGTGTATTTTAATGCGGATGGGCTCTGAACAACTATCAACGATTCATATTCCAGTACGGTCAGCATGGCAGGTTTACTCTTCTTGACAAATTGATTTTGTACCGACTCGTTGTCCATTATCAGAATAATTCGGGAAGTAATCTGATAGACTTCAGCAGGCTTACTAAGTGTCCCGTTATCATATTTTAAATTTCATTCGCTAATTCTAACTCGTTTTCTTTCAGAAAATTAGATAAAAGTGGAAAAGATTCAGCATTGCTATTTTCAACACACGTATGCTTTTTTTTCTTATCGCTAAAATAATCCAATGCTTTAATGACAAAAAGTAACTAATTCGCGGAACCCCGGTGACTTTCCCACGGAACCCTTAGGTTCCGATGAACACAGTTTAGGAACCGCTGGTCTATTGCAACTAAAGAGTTCCGTGACCGACTGACTGACTGACATATAGACAACGGACAGCCTAAACTGCTGGAAATAGAAACATGAAATTTGGACGATACGTTCCTTAGATCGAGGTGCACTAAGACAGGATTTTTCGAAAATTAACTCTTACGGGGGTAAAATAGGGTGTAAAAGTTTGTACGGAAAATTGTATTCCTTGCGTGTATCAACTTAAAACTTGTATTGTATAAAACTGGTATAAATATTCTTCAAAACAAATATTAAAACGCCTATTTTAGGATATTTTTAAATAACCCCAAATCAGGGGCACAACGGTTTGTTAGTTTTTTTTATGAGAAAATCGAATTCCTTGCTTTTATCTCAATGAAATTCGGAAGATATATTCCTTAAAGGGCGTCGAGGTGCACTAAGACAGGATTTTTCGAAAATCAACCCCTAAAAGGATGAAATGGGATGTAAAAGTTTGTATGGAAAATTGTATTCCTTGCGTGTATCAATTTGAAACGCGGTATAAGTATTCTGCAAAACAAATAATAAAACGCATGATTTAAGATTTTCTAAAACAACCTCTAATAAGTAGTGCAACTGATAATGAAGTTTCTATGGGCCAAATTTCACGGGGGCGAAGTTGCGGGTAAAAGCTAGTTTTAAGGTCTTAGGCCACTCTGGAGGCCAAAAAAAGGACATATTTTATGATTTTTATCAGCGAAACCATAAATAAATCGAAATTAAAAAATACGGGTTTTATTATACACGTAATTAACTGTACAAAATTATTTTTTCACAGAGATACATGTCAAAATGGCGACTGTGCAGCATTTTTCCGATGACGCCTTTATTTCTGGAAGATCAACGGCCGGACCAACAGCTCCTATAATTTTTCAGTTATAATGGCACACTAAAGTTTTTTCGATTATATATAAGAATAGCTATAGAAGTACGTAGGATTTTTTGATATATTATTTTTTATCACAATGACGCATTTCTAAAACAAAAAGTATAAAATGCCATGAGGAAATCGTCAGAAAATTGTTTATAAAAAAGGAACTATGCAATGGAATAAAAAAATCCTACGTAGTGCCTCAGAAAATGTAAATCTAAAAATACAGTTAAAATTTCAAGTGAATCGGTTGAAATTTGTTTGAGTTATGAGTCCGACCGACTTGAAAAATGTAGTTTTAAGATAAACGCGTTTAAAGTTAGTAGAAAGTCACGACACGAATCAAGAGGGGTTGCGCTAGAATTCGAAAATCGAGTACTTAGAGATTTTTCACACCCATAATCTTTTGGAATTTATAATAATTTTATAAGTACTAAGGTACATTTTTAACAAAAAAAAATCCATCTTTGCAAAATCCTAGAGTGGCCTAAGGCCTTCAATACATTTCCTATTTGGTGTTACCTTCAAAGTAATAATTTGAATCACATTACTGAAAATCCACTGTAATTATCGTTTGTTATTTATTTTCCTGCACATTGACGTAATATCATCACACGTAGACCCTCATGAAGCGTGAAAATGGATCCCAATGAGGACTCCCTCTGTGCGGTGTCCCTAACAAATCCCTACAGAGATTTTTGGTCTCCCCAACAAATTTCTGCACGGGAATTATCCTGAGAGTAGTAAGAATGAAAAGAAGAGGACGATAATTTATAAATCGAGTGCCATGTGTGTACCCGGATTTTGCATAATTCTTCCATACGACTCGTCCATACATCTCGATGAATAAATCGAATTCAAAGGTTACTCCTTGTTCCGAGGCAAAAGCATATGCAGTGCTGTTAAAAATGGAAGTTGATGTACGACGTGTGTTGTTCTTGACATCGATCATCTTATCGATATGGAAACGACAGGTGTCATAAAGTATAAAGCATTTGACAGTTCTTCAGTGGGTTACAAAAGCCGATGTGGGCATATTTCTTGGATTTCTCCAGTGTATCATCGCCCATCGAATGTGTTTTTTTCTTCTTTTTCATTTCCTCGTTGGGGAGATACGCCGAGAGTATAAATCGTGTACCTGCTGCAGTCGTCTTATTATACGCTGGGCCTCTGTACATACATCGACGCTTGACATAACCTGTATAGAGCCCGATGTATTGCGCGGCCTCGGTTGCGTAACGTTTGCACATATACAAACTGCAATATCGCGTGCTCCAAATCGCCTGCGTTCAACTTTGCACAATGGAAACTCGAATACGCACGAGAGAGAGAGAGAGAGAGAGAGAGAGAGAGAGAGAGAGAGAGAGAGGAGAGAGAGAGAGAGAGAGGAGAGAGAGAGA
>OZ010714.1:15762835-15798438 GCA_963932345.1 Ophion ventricosus
TGCCGTTTTACTATCACAGCCTCCGAGTGCTTATCATTCTAATTCACGATTTTACGAACAAATCGCGCAACTATAAGGCTGGTTTGATAGTGGAGCTTGGCAATTTTAATCCCTAGAATTGTCACCACACGTCGCGGTGACCTGTGCAGAAATATTGTCATGGATACAAACCGATTCGGACTAGGATCCTGATTTCTCAATCGGGATCTAGTCGGATATCGGATCGGATCCGGGATCGAAATGTAACGCTCGCAAATCGGATTCTAGCCAGGATCCTAATCCGGAACTATTAAAGACTCTAGTCAGAATCCAAATAGAAACTTTGCATAGGATCCTGGCTAGAAACCCAAACTTCTAGAAGAAGATCTAGATCAATATCGAATCGGATCCCAGGGATGAATGTAAAAATCACCAGGAGTTACCGATCCTTTTCAGCTCGAGACGCTGGACGTTTTCTGAAATCATTTATTCAAGGATGTGAACAAGATTAGGTAAACAATTGATGCTACAGTATAACCGTCAAAACTTA
Organism: Ophion ventricosus; assembly: GCA_963932345.1. Taxonomy (NCBI): domain Eukaryota; kingdom Metazoa; phylum Arthropoda; class Insecta; order Hymenoptera; family Ichneumonidae; genus Ophion; species Ophion ventricosus. Next base: position 15,763,365 of record OZ010714.1, read on the forward strand.
TATATTTTAATAACAGAAGTTCGAACAAAATTCTTTACATTACTACAAATTTTCGAAAAAACAATATATAGACCTTGAAAGACTTATAATTCCTGGAGAAAAGTGATATAAGTTATTTATTCAAAGTAATTATATTTAAATTAAATGAAGATCATTCGAAGTAAGAAAATATGTATTTATTTTGCAAAGAAAAATGTATTTAATACGTATTTAAAATTCTTGCCACCACGTCTCCGCCTTGTGTTACGTAGTGGGTGCCATCTGGATTCCGATGAGGATACCCTTTCTAGGGAATTCGTATCATATCCCGATCGGGATCCGATCGGAACCTAGGTATCCCTAAGAAATTTCTGCACGGGAAGGAGTAAATGTCATTTGTGACAAACGCCTTGCACATTTTTATTGAGCTGCATACATTGATACGAAACGCCCTTAAGATATTCCTTTCGCGAACCCAAATATTTAACAATTAACGGATTTTCGTCTACAATCAAATAAAAATACATCCCAATATACTGGCAAAATTTCAAGCCAAGTTACAAAACTTTTGACAAAAAATCACTTTATGGAGATGACATGGTGGCCAGAATATCTATCTAATAATTTATATACTGAATAACTGTAGATGTCTGATATAAACTACTCTAAGCATGTAACAAAATCTGATGATTCCATAACGATAATAAAAGCAGGGGGTCACCGAATGCTTAAAGAAAATATTAATGATAAAACTTAGAAATATGTGACTAGCAGAAGATTGTTTGTAACCGCGACTTTTCAGCGAAAATGTCTAACTCTATGAAATCTATAAAATTTCATTCGAGTTCATCGGTGAGTATAATAATTGATTGTAACTTATTTTTCTTAATCGCCACTGTAATCTAACAATGATTCAAAAGGGCTCTGCTTATGTGCTCGCAAAAAACGGCCCTCCGCGAAAGGAATACCTCAATTCATGCACAGGTCTAAAATGTCAATCGGTCTACGAGAATCTGAAAGTTAAACGTTCAACTTTGTAATCGAAAAAAATTCGCATGAAACATAATTGAAAAAACAACAACGTTTCAATGAGGCAAAACGTCTATCCTTGATTTGCAATTGCCGATGACTTTTCTTGCTTCGGGAAGCTTTACGGGGTCCGCATAAGCTCGAAGTTCCAAAAATACAACTTTTTATCGCATAGTTTTATAGCCTAGGATCTGAACTCCAATTCGCAACAAAAATTTTGTACAAATTCCAAAAAATTGATCGAGTTATGATCATTTTTGTAAATGATCAGATCGCCCACTGCAAATCACTTTTTTATCTTTTGCGATTTTTTTCAAAACTATGTTTTATGAAACGTTGTAAGTCGTATTTCAAAATCTATTCGTCCGATTCACTTCAAATCCGAGCAGAGTATAGTTTATAATATTTTCTATCGTACAACCGAATGATTTTTAGATATATTTATCCATTTGTTGAAAACGAACGATTAAAGTTGGTCTTTTGATCGAAAATCAAACTTTTTTTTTGGTACAATTTGCCATTTTCATAATTTCCAAAATTTCACATAAGTACCTTTTTTATTTTTAGTTTCAATTGCCAGAACCACCTACACCGATTGGCCGTGCAACAACGGCGGCACTTTGTTTAAATAATGATCACTTCATTGTTTATAAATTTTTTCAATTAAAAGAAAACTCAAACTTGGCAAGACTATGTATTAATCGTCTGCAAAATCTCGGCCTCGTCATTCTAGTATTCTCATCAGAAAAATATATTGAAGATCGACCTTTTTTTGGGCTCCGAGTTTATGCAGTTACAGTAGAACCTCGCTTAACCGAGGTAATATGGGGAGAGTGTACCTCGCATAAGTGAAATCTCGGATAATACAGAAAGTAGCAATATAAAGGGTGTCCCAAAATTCACGCAAGATTTGAATTTTGCCCCATTTGTGCAGTAAAGTGTTGCTAACGAGAAAAAAAGACAACGTAACAGCTGACAATTCAAGGTCATTAAAAATGGAGCGCTACACGAAAGAACAACGCGTTTTCATTGTTGAACAATATTTTTTAAACCATGAAGGTTTAGCAGCGCAATTTTTGTACGAAATATGTTCGGATTAGTGATTTAACTTTATTAACTGTGAAGAGATTAAATAAAAAATTCAGGGAGACTAGATCATATAGTGATCTTAGACACTCTGGCCGTCCTTTTACAAGTCGTTCAACACAAAACATCGAAGCAGTTCGTGAGAGTGTTGTTGAGACTCCAGGAACATCAATTCGGCACCGTAGTCAAGAATTGGACATTTCGAGGAGCTCTACAGCGTATTCCCACGAAATATTTGCGACTTCATACTTACAAATTTCAATTGACTCAAGAACTGAAGCCTACTGGCCACGCACAGCGAAGAGAGTTCGTTGAATGGATCATCGAACAACCACAAGAGGATGCTGATTTTTCGAACAAAATTATCTTCAGCAATGAGGCTCATTTTCATCTTGATGGCTTCATTAATCGACAAAATTGTCTCATTTGGGGTTCAGAAAATCCACGAGTGATTGTTGAGAAACAAATCCATATGCTATTCCATACATAACCCTATACAGTATACTGGAGTGATCCATCTTTTATTTTTTGCGGGCGATCCGATCAAATTGTGACAAAAAGAGAAAAAAAATATCTTAAAGGCTCCCTGTAATGGGAATATATTTAGAGGTCGCTGGGGATTAAAGGGAACCTGGGATTAAAGAAAATTACTCTGAAAATGAATGAAATGGAATGATCTATATTTTTTCCAAACTATTTGTCGGAATACAAATTTGTTTATACTTTTTGTAACAATGTAACTTTATCTTAATTCTTTATAGCATATGCAATCGTACTGATATTGAAAGTTGGCATGTTTTTCCGATGTTCGCTTACGACTAACAGCAGATACTGTTTCTGTTCTTCATCATAAGTAATAGCCCGATCAAATTCTCCTATAAGGGCAACCCCTCGCTCTGCTGTGTCGTTTACTACACGGAAGCCTTTGCAAATAGCGAAATACTTTAAAAAGCTTTCATCACTTTTCTACTCCAGTGAGTCCCGAGCAAAAAATGTTTGTTCTATTTTTATTATTTAAAAAAATCGCAAGCTACAAGCGGTTTCAAAGTCTGCCAATCTCATGTTAAGAAGGCTCGGGACTGTTATATTAGCTTTCACTTGACGACTGGTACTCCCAGGACGCGCTAATGATTCAGTCATTTCGCGCTTCGTCTTAATTGGAACGTCGTCTTCGAAAAAAGACAAACAAATTAACTCTTCTGACAGATACCATAGATGGCTCATGAACTTTTTTAGGACGGTAGTAGCCACTTTAAGGTAGTAGTCTCGCCAAGGCGTTTTTGTAAAGTATTTTTTATTTTTAGGACTCATTCTGGGCACTATTCATCGATGACCTCCAAAATTGCAAAAGGATTCACCGTTCCGTTTTCGAGATATTGGTAATCAAAGATTTCATGGTTTTACGCGTGTTCTTATGGAGAGCAGTGGAAAATTTGACATTTCACGCAATAACTTCGAAACTTTTCCACAGATTTGTTGTTGTTTTCAATTACAGGAGAACATATGACGAAGTGGATAAAAAAAAATCATGAATTTTGACAGTCTATTTTCACAGATATAGCGATTTAAATGAAACAATGTCTGGCGACGCTAGCGCCACGAAGCGACTGGAGCAGACTAGAACTAGATTACAGTAGCGTGTGCATATTCGTATTCGCAGAGTATCTACGTACTAGAAGCCGGAATGGATAGTCTGACACAAAAGTGAACATTATATTAGGCGTTTTCATCATTACTTTATAAGCTTTTAAATCCCGATAAGATGTACAACCTATAAGGATATTTCGCAATATTTCGAAGCTTTCATCGATTGAGCGGAGAATAAACTTTTCAACGTGACCGTGGTGAGACTACTACCTTAAACACAATCCGATAGAGACGATGAGATACTCGACACGAGTCGAGGCTCCATGGTGGGAAAAATATATAGTAAAAATGTTATAATGCTCGGTAGCGACCTCTAAACATTTTCCGATTACATCCTTTGCGATATTTTTTTTCTCTATTTGTTACAATTTGATCAGGTGGCCCGCAAATGAATTATTGGTTTTTGTTCCAGTCGCACAGGGTCTTACCCTTTTTTTTTACGAGCCCCTATCTCAACTTCGGTCTGTCACCCATTCCAGTTCGCCCTTCTATATTTTCCTGATTCCACAATTCCCACCTCCCCTCCACAATTCCCCCGTCTACCTTCCATCCCCCACCTTGCGGCCGCAGCCGACTTCCCCCTCTGTATCATATTCATCATGACATTTCTGTCATGGGTATAGGAAAACTGCGGAAAACCTATACCAATACAGCCGGTCATCAAGTTCGCCCCCCAGTCGTGGAACTAGTCTTATTTTGCCGCGAAATGCCGAAGAAAAACATTTCACGACGAAATGTACGCGACTGGGATTCGAACCCGGGCCCTCCCGGTCCGCAGGTTTAGTGGCAAGCACACTAACCACTAGACCATTGCACCGGTCCGCAAATGAATTAAAAACAAGGTAAAAAGTGAACCACCCTACTGTATACTTTATGAATCAATTTAAAAATTACAATTTTTAATTAAAAACCTGTGTTTTCTATAAAAATTACTGCCTGCGTGAATTTTGGGACATTCTTTAGGACTACTCCACGCACAGGCATAGCAGATTCTTCCGTTTTATCCGAGATTCTCCGTATTATCCGAGGATACACCTTGTATAATGCGGAGGACTCGGCAGAGTTGGGTGACTCGAATAATGCGGAACATCGGTTAATCGAAGATCGGATAAACAAGGTTTTACTGTACCCGTTAATCCAGAACGACAAATCTTCGTCCCTTCGGTAATCAATTTGAAATAAATTGTATAGTAAAATTTAGCAAGTTTCTAAGTTCAACTACAGCTGTTCCGAGCAAAGTTATCACGCATTCATTGATACGCGTACTTGTAATATCGATTAAATCCTGATCGTAACGGGAGAACGGAGAGCACGGGAATTTTCTTCAAGCCGGAAGTAATCGTGTTCCTGGATAGAGTAACGCGCGCGCTCACATGGCCAGCGGTTAAACGACTCTCTCGGTATACGAGTGAGACTTTTATTTGCTAGCGGGTTCGTGTAAACAATCCGGTTAAAGCGTGAAAGCAATGAGAGAACTCCCGTGGCGCAGGTCGACCCCGAGAACGACACATCGTCATCGTCGGTCGGCATCGTCACGTTTCACCTACACGTATTACGGGCCGTCCCCAGAGCTCGCAATTTTTTTTCTTCTCATAATTAAAAAATAATAAAAATTACACACGGGCATGACAGCAAAAATGCACTGATGCTCCGTAAACAGGAATTTGAGCTTACATTGTTTACATGACAACTTCAAGATTAATTTCTGTATAGCTAATATGTAGAAGTGGATTTAAGTAAACTGGTTTTAAAGTTATTCATCATTATTTAAAATGATTATTTATTTATAAAATTCTGATTGTACACTGTGATATCAATTTTTTATCATTTTTTTCGATGGTGGAATGCTCATAAAAATTCACGGGTGTACGTTCAAAAAGCGGAAACCGAACTTTGATCTGAAATTTGGCATACACCTTCATTTTAATGCCATAAAACTTCCCTGAAAAGAATTTTTGGCAACGCGCCATAGTTTCCGCGATATCGATTTTTTAAAGTTATTTTTTTTTCACTGCGCTCCTACTAAAGGGTGTCTCAAAATGACCGGACATTTTAGTTTATTAATAAAACGTATTATTTATTTGAAAAGAACGAATATTTTTATTTTAATGTAGGGTAAAAACATGGAGGTTATGTGTGGAACACAATATCAGATAAATATTTGCCTCGTCCCTGTTCGCAAACGTTCACATTTTTGATGAAATTTTCAATAACATTTAGCCTTAATTGCGGACTAATTTCATTAATGGTGCGTCCAATTGCTTTTCTTGAGCTTCGGAATGGTCTGTGGATCATTGGCATACACTTTTCCTTTTAGAGAACCCCAAAGAATGAAGTCCAATGGCGTCAAATCGCCCGATCTTGGTGGCCAATTGACATCACCGCGGCGCGTGATAACACGACCATGGAACTTCGTCTGCAATAACTGCATTGTTTCGCAGTGCATTTTCACAATTTCTATGCGTTGCTCGATCGTGCAATTCTCCAAGACAAAACCTCAATACTTCCTGATGCCAGTTGTCAAAGATTAATAGTCTAAGTTCGTCACAAAAAAATGGCGCGCAATTTAAAATGTCAGGTCATTTTGAGACTCCCTTTATATCTACAGCTGACGGGCGCAGCTTTGGCTATACCTATTTATGTTATCGCGCTCCCGCTTTGTGTGGATCTTCGTCAAGTTTGGGCAGTAGAAGTGTTCCACGCACCCCACTATTCCACGCGCTCATCCGAGGAGAACCGCGCCCACACTAGTGTTTCACGCACCCCACTACTCCACACGCATATCTGACATGACCCGCGCCGACACTAATGTTTCACGCACCCCACCATTCTAGACACACATCCGAGGTGCCCTGCGCCCATACCAGTGTTCCATGCACCCCATCATTCGCACAAAATGGAGAGCGCGATACCATACGAGGTGTACAAGTATGAAATGCGGATTTTTTTCTAAAAACAAACACGTTAAATTCGGAAGAATGATAAAAAGTGCTTTATTCAAAGTATGCTCCATCGCTTGTTATACATTTTTCCCATCTTTCGGGCAATTTGTGAATACCAGGCCACTAAAAATCTTTCCCTTTTGCTGCGAACCATTCATCGAGCCATTTCTTCACATCTTCGTACGAACCAAAGCGCTGCTCAGCAAGTGCGTGACCCATCGATGCAAACAAGTGGTAATCGGAAGGAGCCAAGTCTGGTGAGTAAGCCGCATGGGGTAGAACTTCCCAGCTGAGTGCTTCCAACGTGTCGCGAACCGATTTTGCCGTATGTGATGGAACATTGTCATGAAGAAAAATGACTTTGTGTTGCCTCTTTCGGTATTCTGGCCTTTTTTCAAGCAGCGAATGGTTCAAATCAATCAATTGTTGTTGGTAACGTTTAGGATTAACCGTTTCCCCAGGTTTTAACAGCTCATAATAGACCACGCCCTTCTGGTCCCACCAAACACAGAGCATCGTCTTTCTGCCAAAGCGATTCGGTCTTGCGGTCGATGTGGATGATGCGCCTGGGTCTACCCATGATTTTTTGCGCTTGCGATTCTCAAAATAAATCCACTTTTCATCCCCTGTAACTATACGTTGCAAAAACGACTTCCTTTTGTACCGAGCGAGCAAAATATCACATGTGTTTTTGCGCTTTTCCATTTGCCTGTCGTTCAACTCATGTGGTACCCATCTACCGGTCTTCTGAATCTTCCCCATCTCTCGTAGCCGATTGGAAACAGCTTGTTGACTAACGAATCATCTTCGTCCAACAATGCTTGCAATTCCACATCTTCGTAATTTTTTTGCGGTTTTCCATGTTCCTTGTCTGCAACATCGAAGTCACCACTTTTAAAACGCCGAAACCATCGTTCACACGTATCTTGCGATGGAGCATGTTCACCATCAGAAAAGCTTCTCGAAGTAATCGGTATGATTCAGCAGCAGTTTTCTTCAAATGAAAACAAAAAATTAATGCTGTCCGCGAATGCTCTTTGTTCGGTATAAATTTCGACATATTGAACACAACAACACAACATTATGCACACATTTTTCCAATTTATCACTCGTGCGCGTCTGACACTTGTTGATGACACAACAAAATGGCGCAGTGTCAAATCTTTATAGCACAAACTGCATTGGTGCACGGAGAGAATTAAATGTTAAAAATTACCGTGCAGTAACGGTAACCAGATGACAACCCTGAAACTTCGCTTATTATTACTGAGTAGAACACAGATTTTGACGAAAATAAAATAAAATTTCTTCTTCAGATAGAAAATTTTACCAGATTTTCTAGTAAATTTTGATGTGTAACAAAATACGCAAAACTTAAATTTAAAAAATATATAATATCAGCGAAATTTTACTGTGCATTTTATTATTTTATGCCTTTCAAAAATGTCTATAAAAAAGTATCGTCTTTATAACAGTTATTTTAAGATTTATTATAAAATTTAATGAGTGTTATAGGAAAATGTATTGTGCTCTCGGTGAAAATTATCGTGCGCGCTACCCTTCTTGTATAGTAAAATTTTAGCTACGTATTTGAAATTTTCTGTAACGTGAGTTAAAAAAAACTTGTCGCATACGAATTATTATGCTTTTCTCACTTGTCACCACATTGAAATATATCACGGTAATTTTTACCGTGAAATTCACGACAAAAATTACTTTTTAATTCTCTCCGTGTGCACCATCTGTTGTCTGGAATCAGCATTTCATACTTGTACACCTGGTATATGAGTGTAGCTAGAACTGAGCCTGTTAGCTATAGATATAGTAGGAGCGTATTTAAAATGAAGATAGATATACTCAGCGGGCTGAATTAACAACTTAAAAAATTTCGACTTCTCAGAAAATATTGCGAGTTGCCAAAAATCCTTTTAAGGCAAGTCTTATAACATTAAAATGAAGGTGTATGCCAAATTTTAGATCAAAATTCTGCTTTCTCTTGTCGCAAGTTTATCCAAATTCACAAGCTCTGCATATTCGGAATTCAGTTGTCTTCGAATTTTTCTGAACTCACAATTTAGATTTTTTTCAAAAACGTTCGAATCTCTTCTGCAAATACTATTTATTAAATAAGGACGCTATATTATTATCAAAAAATTGCGCGGGCGAAAGAACAAAAATGCACTGCTGCTCCGTAAAAAAGAATTTGAGTTTACATCGTAGCCTGAAGTTGAAAAGACCCTTACGTTGATGACTTCAACATTAATTTCTGTATAGCTAATATGTAGAAGTGGATTTAAGTAAACTGGTTTTAAAGTTATTTATAATAATTTAAACTGATTATTTATTTATAAAATTCTCATTCTTCACTTCGATATGAATTTTTCTTATTTTTTTCTCAGTGGTGGAATGTTCATACAAATTTATGAACTCTGCGTATTCGAAATTCAATTGACTTCAATTTTTCTGAACTCATAATTTAGATTTTTTTTAAGAACGTTCGAGTCTTTTCTGCAAATACTGTTTATTAAAGAAGGACTCTATATTACAATCAAAGACGACTTCAAAAACAATTAAAAATCCTTTGCCCCGCTGTTGCGGTATTCCCGCGAGCAAAACCTCTAAAAAAACTCTTAACCACCATAAAGACAACCATGATTTTATTCACCATATTCACGAAGCTCCGCTGTCACGTAAGAAGACTTGCACAATTCAAACTTGAATAAAAATTCATTTTACTCAAGGAATATCATGAGATTGAACTTTGCATCGTTGGAGCGCAATGAAAATACAGATTTTTACGTGCACAAATTTCTTTTAGCAGTTACTAGATACGAAAGTTAATCGACTGTTCATTAAGACGCTTATTTGCAAATCTGCAATCGAAATCTACATTAAAATATTGAGAACAATAATGAAAATAAATAAAGCGAAATATAAAAATGAACTTTCGTTGCCTTCCGACCGTGTAAACTTCACCAGAATAAAAAATTATGCAAACAGGATCCGATTTGACAATTCCGCTTCCTCTGTTCACTTTAATTGAAAATCCATTTTTCATTAAAATCCACATACGCCCTGATTGCCGCGTTGCGCGGCAAGTGCGGAAATAGACGACAGCGGCGGAGATGAATCGGACAATGGAGACTTTAATCAAGGAGCGTAATATGGAGTTCCGAGATAAGAGAGAAACTGAAGCACCGTCCTGTCTGTAACTAAATACTATGCGAACTATATATACAGGGTGTCCAATTTATTTTGACATATCAAAATAACTCAAGAACCGCGAAGTAAATCGAATAAATCTCGTGACTGATATCGATCAGATTCAAACGAGGAATAAAATGGGTAGACAACACTTTTTATTTCATGGATATTTACAAGGTGACTCCAAGGCCATCTTTTTTGTAACTGAAAAACTATATTTTTTAATAATAACTTCTTTCCGACTAGAAATTTTTATCCGCCAGCCTGAAGACTGATCAGACCGCCATCAAGCTGCAGTCTGGAATACCGTAGTAAGGCACACCTGATCAGTGCCGGATGTCCACCGAATCAGTGGAACCGTACTGCGGGAGTAAGAAGGGACCCTGAAAAGGCCGAAGTGAGGTAGCCTGTATGCCGCCGTAACATGGCTAAGAAATAAAGAAGATAGTCATATTTCTCAGGCACCATGGTAGACTGACTGACTGAGGTACGGTTTGCTAATTAATGAAATATTAGTATAAAAGTGCCAAACTTCAACTGCAGTATCGTCCAATGTCATTGTTGTCTACAGAACTATATGGCTTTACAATATAGTTCTGTAGATAACATTGTATGACTTATGGTCTTCGGCAAGCACATTCAAATCTTGCGCACTCGATACGCTGAAACAGCCCACATATAGGGTAGGGAGGGGCATGTTGAGCAAGTTTGGAATTATCTCCCTGTAATTCCTTAACAGTCTGCCGTATAAAAATGAAACCTACTTTGGTCAGTAGGAAATTTATCTGGGAAAAAAGTCTGTAGACGAAATTCCTGTTATCCTTATTGTTTCACAGATAATCGTTCTCAAATTACTAAGGCCATATTTGCTCAACCCGCCCCGATAGTGGGGTAAGTTGAGCATGAGTATGAGGTACGTTGAGCAACGTAAGAATTGCATAAAAAAATAAGACGTATGCAACATGATTTGGCACAATGCAGTAATAAACCAACAGTTGCTTGTTAATGAGTTAGGTTTTGAAACATTAACATTAATCGCAATAAACTTTGAAATATTTTTTCTCATACAATGGTAGAAAAAAATCTTTCAATCACGTTTTTTTTTTTACTTTTGGGTGCAAAAATAATGAAACGCCACGTGTTACCGTCTCGTGCGCCGCATGGCAACGGGCGATGGCGTAATGTGTTCCCCCCCCCCCCCCCCCCCCACATACCTCTCTTTCCGCCATTTGATGCACCCGCGTGCGGTGCCTAGTTTTCCAGATATTTCGATTGCCCAACTTACCCGACTGCTCAACATACCCCTCCCTACCCTAGTTGACCCTGCGAGAAGCTAATCCTTTCTTAGTTCCCTTTACGCCCACTTCAACATCCCTATGCTTCCCTGATTAGGGGTTCTTTTAAAAAATCCTAAAATATGCGTGTTGTTATTTCTTTTGAAGAATATTTATACCAAGTTTCAAGTTGATACATGCATGAAATATAATTTTCCATAGAAACTTTTACACTCCATTTCATCCCCTTAGGAGTTGATTTTCGAAAAATTATTTCTCAGTGCACCTTCTAAGAAACGTACCTTCCAAATTGCATGCTTCTATCTTCAGTCGTTTAGGCTGTGCGTTGTCTATATGTCAGTCAGTCACGGAACGGTTTTATATGTCTAGAATGTCCTGCAAGTATCTTTTTATTCTATGGATTATTATTTTTAGATCCGAATTTAGAGAGGGACGGACCAACAGTGGCTGAAGCCCTGGGGCCTTCTTAAAGGAGGAGTCTCCACAATTCAAATTTTTAGACAACATTTGCTGTCACCCTTTCATTAAGCGCTTTTTTTTATCACATTTCGAAGCGTATTTCTGTAAAAAAATAATGAAAAACAACAAACACGATGAATTCTCTATGAAAGAACATATTCGATGGATCATAATTTGAAGAATATCATAAAGATTGAGCCAATCTTTTATTTCTTTAAATAAGGCGGTGTGTCCGTAAAAAATGAATATTTGTTTAATCATATGGTTCTTGAGAACTGTTAAAGATTGCCTATGAAAGTTTTAGTACTTAGCGCCAGATGCTTACACCTGCCAGTATATGCTATTTATAAAAAAAAAACCAGTTTACTTTTAAAATGTATAAATGAAAAAAGAAAAGTCCTTTCAAATTGGTAAGTCCAACTGATGTGGATTATATAGTACATAATGAAACTATATCATACTATAAATTATATAATTACACACTAAAAAAATGACTTTAGACACATAAAAAAATGGCAAAACATTATAATTGTAATCGAATTTAGCTGATGGCACGAACCGTATCCTTCTTAAACTTCACACAACGTACGTTGTTTGAATGGATCTTGTTTTTTCGCAATACATTATTTAAGCACTATAGAAAAAAAATGTTCATCATGTTTAAAGAATAATTACGGGCCTCCCACTCCTTCGTTGTCCCAAAGCCTTCACACCTTTAAATTCCCTAAGTATTTGTTCGAGAAATTATTTTATACTTTTTAGTCCGTTTTAAAAACGTGGTTTTTTTCAAATAATTTTTTTATTTATTTTATTTTTTCGTCAGTTTTCACGAAAAGTTGAGAACCACTTTGGTATAGCGATACTCGCAATTCGGGGCTGCGCCTCGTTAACTCACTCGGCTTTGCGGAAAGGCGGAGCAAAACTCACATATATATAAAAGAGCAAAGCCAATTGCAATGAAATTTCATTTTAGGCCCCGTCTCCATAGCAGCCTAGAATTTCCAGAATATTCTTGTCTCCAAAGTCAATTATTCGTTCGATAAAAATGACGGGGCGTCCTCAAAACAGCCAGATGTGCTGATAGCCAACATTACATAAGTGTAACAGGTTCGTAATATCATTCCACTTTTATATATTTATATATACCCGTGCAGAAATTTGTTGGGGAGTCTCCGGATCCTATTACCTCCCTATAAGGATTTGATAGAGATACCGCACGTGCACTGCCAAAAAAAAAAAAATTTTTTTAATCAATTCAAATCAAATAGGTTTTTTCCTTAACTCACGGCCTACTACGACCCTATTTATTTCAATTTATGTTAAATTGGTTCCAGCTATTTTTTTTAAATATTAAATATATTCAAATTAAATAAATAAAGATTAGATTCGAATTAAATAAGTAAAGATAAAACATGATATATCGCATGAATACGAGAAAAGAATATAAGTTCTTGACATAAAAGTGCAGTGGAAAAAAGTTAAATTATTTTTCTTTTTTTTCACTAACAAGGCTATTGGTTGGAAAAAAAGAATGGTATCGTCGTGCCTTTTATTAACAGGTGCGACTATTTATGTATAGAAAGACTTAACTCTTTTCCTCAACTGGAGAATGTTACAACAATCTTCTAATGAAAACAAAGCCAGGAGATTTTTGAGAGACTGAATCGTGTACCATTTTTCCGTCTGTCTATTTTGTCTTATACTACCAGATGAAAACAAATCACAGATTTATTAGGAATAAATAAAATATTTTTCGCAATGCCTGCCCCGAAAGTGCGATTTTCGATTGGTGTTTAGCGTGCGGAAAGTGGCTTATTTCTCAACGATGCTTACTTTCCCGCACTAGTGCGGGAATGTGAGACTTTCCCGCACTAGTGCGGAAAAAAATCTATTTATAGCTCACTTTACCACATTGATTCGCGAAAAAACGGTTTTTTTTCACAGTTGATAGTTTTTTGTTCTACGATTTTGGACCGATTGAACAAACTTGAATGTAGCGAAATTCATGTCATATGAAACGTCAACTTATCACAATCGTATTTTCTGACAAGGAAATGATCTGAACTGATGTGATATATTTGAATATAATTGTTATTGGTTTTGTTGAATCTCAAATCCCACTTTCGAGACAGTCATTGCAAAAAATAATGTATGGGACATGTGCGAAAAAAAACGAATTACATCGCGCGTAAGTTGCCGAATTCGCCTCGACTTATGGTGCATTTCTCACTCGTACTCGTGTGGTTACAGCACTCGCCTTCGGCTCGTGCTGCAAATCACACTCGTACTCGTGTGAAATGCACCATAAGCCTTCGGCTCATGCGGCAACTTCACGCGCGATGGAATTCGTTGTTTTCCGCACTTGTAGCATAAATTACTATTTCGCAATGTCTGCCCCGAAAGTGCGATTTTCGATTGGTGTTTAGCGTGCGGAAAGTGGCTTATTTCTCAACGATGCTTACTTTCCCGCACTAGTGCGGGAATGTGAGACTTTCCCGCACTAGTGCGGAAAAAAATCTATTTATAGCTCACTTTATCACATTGATTCGCGAAAATACGGTTTTTTTTCACAGTTGATAGTTTTTTGTTCTACGATTTTGGACCGATTGAACAAACTTGAATGTAGCGAAATTCATGTCATATGAAACGTCAACTTATCACAGTCGTATTTTCTGACAAGGAAATGATCTGAACTGATGTGATATATTTGAATATAATTGTTATTGGTTTTGTTGAATCTCAAATCCCACTTTCGAGACAGTCATTGCAAAAAATAATGTATGGGACATGTGCGAAAAAAAACGAATTACATCGCGCGTAAGTTGCCGAATTCGCCTCGACTTATGGTGCATTTCTCACTCGTACTCGTGTGGTTACAGCACTCGCCTTCGGCTCGTGCTGCAAATCACACTCGTACTCGTGTGAAATGCACCATAAGCCTTCGGCTCATGCGGCAACTTCACGCGCGATGGAATTCGTTGTTTTCCGCACTTGTAGCATAAATTACTATAGTTATCAGACGATATTGAATAGATTTTGATTTGAATGAATAAGTATATATTAAAAATAAATAATTTTAATACTGAAATGCAATAGGAAATTTGATTTCACGAAAAATCTAGTTAATGCAAATTTAAAAAAAAATTAAATAGACGCATCTAGTTAATATCAAAAGAATTTTTCTGTCAGTGCAGGAAGTCCACATTGTAATACAAGTGAATTTCGCACTATTTCTCGAATTACGTCGTTTTGGGATTTTTTTTTAAATTCTCAACCAGAATTTGTTGGATCTCCAAAAAAAAATTATCCTTTCGTGATCCCGTGCACAAATGTGTTTGCGAGTCCCCAAGATGCACCCACACCTTTATAGGGATTTGTTAGGGCCAACGTACATAGTCCTCATTGGGATCCAATTGGATTCTACACTGATCCCCGATGAACGCTTTTTGAGAATTGTTACCACGTTCGAATCGAAAATATGTGAATAGTCGATATTAAACTAAAAAATTGATTTTAACGACACCTGTGATTTTTTTGCTTAATTATATAGTGATTCGAGTTTTCGTTCACAATTCATATTCTTTACTTATTTCAAATATGAATCAGCTTTCGTCCATTCACTGGTCGGTGTACCCTATCTGTATCTCTACTCATGTATACACACCGCGCAACTTACGATACGGCTGCGCATAGTAGATGTTCTAAAGGTGAAAACAAAAGTTTTTTATGAGCTTTGTGGATAAGTATTACTATTATTATTCAAGATAGAATCAATCCTTGATTTTTTGCAAAAATTTGTAATGAATTCCTAATAATAGGTCAGAATGAGCCATGTTTATTCATTGGTGCTGTATTTTAACCTCTTTCCAGTGAATGGACATACGCGCTCTGTTCTGATAATTCTCAAACACAGTGACAGAATGAATTCCTGTTAAGAATTGACAATGTACATTTCATCAAATGTTGTCACCAAATAACTTCGTTCATTTTTTTTAACTTGGACGAAATTTGATTTTCTGTTTCTCTGTCGAAATAAACTTTGGTAGTTTTTTCAGAATGTCACGTTAAGATGTGAAAGAACTTTGTGGATTTTCTACGAAATCGCAATAACGAGTATAATACTCATATGTAGGGGAGATTGGGGTACAATGTATCACGGGGCACTGTGAGCTAGATGCGATTTCTCAGAGGTTTGTAGCTCGTAAATTCCGAATTTTTTTGTGTTGGACCGTGATTTATATTTGCTTTCGTCGGGCCTGAAACGAAGTCAATAGCAGCTCACAACGACTTATTGAAAATTAAAAATCGAATTGAGGCTTGGAAAAAAATATTTCGCTCACCGGAAAAACGTTAAATATAACGTAACTTTCTGTAGCGGCTCGGGTTTTCCGTCCTAATCGATAGTTTTATTATTCATGATGAGCTCGGTGACTTGTGTTTTTTTCATTCGTAGTTGAATTAATAGTTATTTTCATCAATAATAAAAAATTTAACGAGTGGTATACAATGTATCACCGAGATGTGGGGCAAAATGTCCCGACTCCCAACGAGGAAACAAAGAAGTGACAACGCTCCGAAGAAGCGCAATGTGTCACGGGCCGCTGTCAACGACGTGCGGTTTCTCGGAGGTTTGTAGCTCGCAAATTCAGAATTTTTTTGTGTTGGACCGTGATTTATCTGTTATCTATGTTATCTATGTTAGAAAAATATAAGAGTTTCAACCGCCTCATTGTACCGTACGTTTCGCAGTAATGGGCACACTGTACCCACCTATATGATACATTGTACCCCACCCGTGAGGTACAACGAGCCAAGCCGCAATTTTTTTTAGACCCCATTATTTTGGTATTTTTAATCTTTTTGCACAAAATATCGGAGCTTCATTGTACGCCCAAAGGTCTATAAAATCGGTTATGACCTTTTTTTCTAATCAGACTACCTTGATTAGAGTAAAAATTCGTTAAAAAAAAAGTGACACACTGTACCCCACCTTCCCCTATAAGAATATTTTTATATGTACATGTTTTATACATATAATAAAAATAGATTTTATATGTATTTTTTATGGTATGTGTACAATAATTTTTGTGCAACACAGTGATCTCTAAATCTAGCATTTAATTTAAAAAAAATAATAAATCGTTATCCTTTACAGCGTTCATCTGCACTACACGTGTATTTACTGGTAATTCCATCCATTCACTGGCGATTTAGGTCAATTTTCTACTTGTTTATCAATTCCTCCAACACTATTTGTTGCATTTTATTCAATTTTTTTTCTTCTACTATCAGAACGATTCAGTAGAGCGTCGATTGTTCGAACGTCAGTTATCCGAAACGTCAATTATCCGAAAGGCTATTTGGTTTATCCGAAACGTCAATTATCCGAATGGCGATTTGGGTTATCCAAAATATCAATTATGCAAACAATAATTTTGTTCATCCGAATGCTCAGTTATTCGAACGATCATCCTCAATGAAGTGGTACGAAACGCAGCCTGAACGTTGTTCAATACTACGTCTTCTCCTAAAACAATTGTGTGATTTGGCAGCAAAGAAACGAGCTTCGGTTGTGAAGCAGAAGAAAATCGTCGACTCTTTCAACAATAAATAGATAAGAACTCAAAAATGTACGAATGTTGATTATTTTTAAATACATATTTAACTTCGTTCTGTATCATTAAATGATACAATGTTTATTTGTAATTCACAAAAAATGTACTTGTATTATTAACATATTAATGTTCATTGTATTTTTAAATATATATATTTTATCATATTGAAAAAAATAAACGTTTTTTCTCGCCCACAGAATATTGCTGTTCGGTCATCCGAATTTTCGATTATCCGAAAGGCGTCCGCTCCCAATTGATTCGGATAATCGACGCTCTATACTGTAATTTTGGTTTATTCTTCTTTCTTCCCGGTCTTCTTTATAGTAATTTCAATCCATTTGTTCATAACAAATGTTCGAAGTTGTTTTTAGTTGTCAAAAATCGAACTCTTTTTCTAGAACTTTCCATTTTCGTAATTTTTAAATTTCAAAAAAGTACACTGTCATTCGAAAGTTTTATTATTTTACTAAAAAGACTTTTTATTTTTTGTTTTTATGGTCATTTAAATCCATTTGTTAATAACACATGATTGAATTTCTTTATTGTTGTCAAAAATCAAACTCTTTTCTACAACTTTTCATTTTCGTAATGCTTAAATTTAAAAAAAAAGTACCCGGTCATATGAACATTTTATTATTTTACTAAAGACTTTTTATTTTTTATTTATTTTTTATCGTCATTTAAATCTATTTGTCAATAACAAATGATTGAAGTTGTTCTTCAGTTG
Source organism: Ophion ventricosus (assembly GCA_963932345.1). Classification (NCBI taxonomy): domain Eukaryota; kingdom Metazoa; phylum Arthropoda; class Insecta; order Hymenoptera; family Ichneumonidae; genus Ophion; species Ophion ventricosus. Next base: position 15,781,348 of record OZ010714.1, read on the forward strand.
TCAAAAATCGAACTCTTTTTCTAAGACTTGTCATTTTCGTGATTCTTAAATTTATAAAAAGTACCCGGTCATACGAAAGTTTTATTATTTTACTAAAAAAACTTTTTATTTTTTTTTTTCTCTTAAGTTCACGCTGGTCGACAGAACCTTCTACACCGATTGGTCTTCCATCAACGGTGGAACTTTGTTCAAATAATAATTTTATCATATTGAAAAAAAAATCAACGTTTTTTTCGCCCACAGAATATTGCAGCTCGGTTATCCGAATTTTCAATTATCCGAAAAGCGCCCGGTCCCAATTGACACTGATAATCGACGCTCTATACTGTAATTTTTTCATAATATTTTATTCTTTTCATATTTTCATTCTACAGTCCATCTGAATCCTATAGTGTCGTTATTCCTCCATTCACTGGGTAGGATTACTCTACATTGAAGAGTCTCGAGGCTACTCATCGCTTCTATAGAGCCTATTCTGTCCGACGAACCATTCGCTCCGAGCCACCAATAACGTGCGCCATTTTTCGAACGTACATCCTTTCACTTCCCTCCCTCGTTGCTGCACGCACCGCGCTACATACGTACTGCTGTTTTTTTTTTTTTTTCGTTTTTTTTTTCCTCCCGCAATCGTGTCTGTCGAGCGGGCAGAGCCGCCCGGGCAGAGCCTGCCCGAGAGGGGAAAATATCCAATGCACGCCAAGTGCATCCTTGGCTCGACGGTTTTCTGCGCAGCCGCTTAGTCTGGACACTCCAGCAAATTCGCTTCGCGCAGTCACAGATAAGAATTGCGAGGAAGAGACAAAAGATATTCTTGTAAAAAAAAAAAGTCCAACGCGGTTCAAAATAGCCGGTAGAGAAAAATTGGTTGAATCGCAAGGTTGTGAAAAGTTTTCCTTGATAATCGAGAGTCAATTATATTTTTTTCAATGAACATCGGTGCAGTTTAGGCGGCCTATTTTTTTAACGTCCCGAATAATTGTTACGGCTTTAAGGGGGGGCGTTTTACAATATTCAAAAAATGGATTTTTCTTTTCACGTATTTCGAAAGAGAGTGTACTGGAAAATCGAAAAATCGAAATATGAAATATTTACGAAGTTATAGCACATAGTTGTGAGCGCGCTGAGACCGCATGCTGTGAACTAGGGAAATTTTAAACGCGATTATCTCGAAACTGCATTTTCAAAAACTGCTCATGTTATAGCTCAAAAAGTTATTGATAGATGTGGCTGAACTTTTGGGAGGTTTCTCACTATAACATTATCGGAAGGATATACCTAAAGTTTTAAGATTATCGCGTAAATAAATTACTTTTTTGGGGTAAAAATTGTCGAGAAAATGGTAAAAAATCGGAAAATTTGATTAAAAAGCCTACATAATTTTTTATTTTATACTTTTTTATGTTTTTATAGGTATATCCTTCCCCTATACATGTCAATAATCGAAAAATATTCTCGATTTCTGTTTCGGATCAATAGAAAAAATCAAACAAATAGAACACTTTTCGATATCACGCAAAAGACGCCTAAAGGAATACCTTGTAACAGCGCCATTTTGTTCTGTTTAAAAAAAAAATTTGCACTTGAAAGTTGTAATAAGATAATGGTAAAATGTTAAAATGATGCGATTTTTTTTTATCACCTTTAAAAAATCTCCTGAAAAATGACTCGTTTCGAGGGTCTAAAGGGTTTTCCCCCTTAAGCAGCGATACGAAAATCGATTGAAACAGTGTAAAAATCGCTTGAAACACTGAAATGGGGGAAAACGTATTTTTTACCTTTTTTTTTACTGTTTTCTAGATCACGATGATTGGGATTTTTTGGTGAATTTTATTGGATTTTGATTCGGTTTTGCGGATGATTTTTTATTAGGAATCTCCATTGGCATACACGGAGAGAATTAAATGTTAAAAATTACCGTGCAATAACGGTAACTAGATGACAACCCTGAAACTTCGCTTATTATTACTGAGTAAAACACAGATTTTCACGAAAATAAAATAAAATTTCTTCTTCAGATAGAAAATTTTACCAGATTTTCTAGTAAATTTTGATGTGTAACAAAATACGCAAAACTTAAATGTAAAAAATACATAATATCAGCGAAATTTTACTGTGCATTTTATTATTTTATGCCTTTCAAAAATGTCTATAAAAAAGTATCGTCTTTATAACAGTTATTTTAAGATTTATTATAAAATTTAATGAGTGTTATCGGAAAATGTATTGTGCTCTCAGTAAAAATTACCGTGCGCGCTACCCTTCTTGTATAGTAAAATTTTAGTTACGTATTTGAAATTTTCTGTAACGTGAGTTAAAAAAAACTTGTCGCATACGAATTATTATGCTTTTCTCACTTGTCACCACATTGAAATATATCACGGTAATTTTTACCGTGAAATTCACGACAAAAATTACTTTGTAATTCTCTCCGTGTACGTATCGGAATATTTTTACTGGTCGGAAAATGACATTTATAAAAGATTCTCGGGGATTTGAGTGTTTGAGGAGGATGTTTTTTCTTGTGAATCCTCGAAGTTCAAGAAATTTCGATATATCGAGATGAAATTTTATACACGCGTCTAATACTGCTGGAGAACGGTGCAGATTGAATTTGGCGCGATACGGTGGAAGAGTTCAAAATTTGTAGAATTTTGAATTTGATCAACAAACAAATGCTTCAAATTGGTCAAATTTTGAAATGAGGAATTGAAATTTAATTACTTAAGAAGTTTGCAATAAGCTTGAAATGTTAAAAACACGATTTATTCTTATTGCTAGTTTCATAGAGAACGGTGAAGATTGAATTTGGCGCGATACGGTGGAAGAGTTCAAAATTTGTAGAATTTTGAATTTGATCAACAAACAAATGCTTCAAATTGGTCAAATTTTGAAAGGAGGAATTGAAATTAAATTACTTAAGAAGTTTGCAATAAGCTTGAAATGTTAAAAACACGATTTATTCTTTTTGCTAGTTTCATAGGTCTTCACTTTAATTTGCAACAAAGATTTTGTGAAAATTTCAACAATTGACATAGTTATGACGATTTTTATGGATTCTCAAATCGTCTACTGCGCTACGACGAACCGTCCCGCTGCACTTTACCGTTTTTCTCGAAAATGTTTCATGAAACGACGGTGTAAGTCGTATCTCAAAATATATTCGTCCGATTCACGTTAAATTCGGACGGATCATAGTTTATCACATTTTCTATCGTATGGCCAGATGATTTTTTATATTCTTCTTTATAGTAATTTAAATCCATTTGTTCATAACAAATGTTCGAAGTTGTTTTTAGTTGTCAAAAATCGAACTCTTTTTCTACAACTTTCCATTTTCGTGATTTTTAAATTTCAAAAAAGTACACGATCATACGAAAGTTTTATTATTTTACTAAAAAGACTTTTTATTTTTTGTTTTTATGGTCATTTAAATCCATTTGTTAATAACACATGATTGAAGTTGTTTTTTATTGTCAAAAATCGAACTCTTTTTCTACAACTTGTCAATTTCGTAATGCTTAAATTTAAAAAAAGTACCCGGTCATATGAACGTTTTATTATTTTACTAAAAAGACTTTTTATTTTTTGTTTTTATCGTAATTTAAATCCATTTGTTAATAACACATGATTGAAGTTATTTTTAGTTATCAAAAATCGAACTCTTTTTCTACAACTTTCCATTTTCGTAATTTTTAAATTTCAAACAAGTACCCCATCATATGAAAGTTTTATTATTTTACTAAAGACTTTTTATTTATTTTTTATCGCCATTTAAATCTATTTGTCAATAACATAAAGTTGTAAATAACTAAATTATTTTTAATTGTTATTTATTTACTAAATAAACAACAATTATTTGTAAATAACTAAAAAAAGAACTTCAATGATTGAAGTTCTTTTTTTAGTTGTAAAAAATTGAATTCTTTTTCTAAGATTTGCCATTTTCGTGATTCTTAAATTTATAAAAAATACCCGGTCAAATGAATGTTTCATTATTTTACTAAAAAGACCTTTTATTTTATTTTTTCTCATAAGATCACCCTAGTTGACAGAACCTTCTACACCGATTGGTCATCCATCAACGGTGGAACTTTGTTCAAATAATAATCACTTCATTATTCATGAATACTGTTCAATTTTAAAAAATCTTATATTTGGCTACAGTATCTATTAATTGTAAGTAAAATCTCGATCTCGTCATCCCAACAGTCTCGCCAGAAAAAAAACAATTGAAAAACGATATATTTTTGGGCCAAAAATGTATGCAGATCGATTAACGTAAATGGAATATCATAGATGCCTGATTGGTTTTGCAGTTTGGCTGCGACCACTTGCGGAATTTGGAAAAATTTTGCATGTTTATACAAATGTCCAATATAAAATCGGGTAATGCGGGATGATTGATAACAAAGAATTAATGATAAAAAAAAACGTCATTACGATTTTCAAAACACTCGCCGAACATTAATTGGCATTGATTAAGGAATTGATGAAAAGGTTGGACATCGTGAGGTTTTCATTGTAGAGGTTTTTGGTTGAGAACCATCGCATTAGGTTTTGGACGATGGGCGGAGCTTCGCGAAAGGAAAAAAGTGCCGAAATTCGCGTTGCTCCAATGCGCTCTACCTGCATATCTATTATTTACGAACTTTCGTGTGCCCACTCCCGTCACATCCGCCATTTTTACTGTCCGCGATGTAATCTCAAGAATCTCAAGGGGTTGGACTTCCCGTCCTCGCGATTATGATACTCGGTGAAGAATTTATTCACAGACAACCCCGCGACTCTGTATCTCGTTTATTCCGATACGCTAGATAATCATAATCTCTGTTATTTCTTCACCATGATGGTAATACATAGTACCGAATGCCTCGGACACGCCTCCTTCCCCGAGGTTCTCAACTCGGACTTTTGCAAAATGCCAATTATTTTTTTTTACTCATCTTAATATTTTTTTATCACATGAATTTCTTTCGAAGCCTAATTTGTCGTAATTTTCAACGTGTTTGTTATGACGCAAGCATTTACAGTTGGATCCCGATGTTTCTTTTTTTTAACATTCAGTACGTATGACGTAACACGTAGTATAATTTCATTAAATTGCTCGATTAATGTGTATGCATTAAAATTTCGTAGAACTTGTATAATTGTTATTGCAATTATTTTACTATTTATTGTTGAGCATGCAATACATTAATTGACGTGGGCGTTAAAAATTAAAATTACCAATTTTTTCTTAGGCACGTAATCTTGTAGAGATGAAAAATTTAATTATGACGATTATTTATAGAAAGGATAACTTCATTAAACTGCCCAATCTATGTGTTAAAATTGAAATTGCATAGAACTTGTATAATTGTAATTGCAATTAGTTAACTATTTATTATTGAATATGCAATGCATTGTTTAATGTGTGCGTTAAAAATTAAAATTACCATTTTTTTTGTTAGACACGTACTCTTGAACAGAGGACGAACATAATTATAAAGGTCTTTTATAAAAAGGATAATTTCATTAAATTGCTCAAATAATGTGAGTAAATTAAAATTACATAGAACTTGTAACACGATGAATGCATTAAGTTTACTATTATTTTTCAAATTTCCTCGTGTTATGTGATCAATTTGAATGATAGTATTAATTTGTACTCAAGTAATCTGTAATTTGATAAAAATAAAAATGTACTTATTTCCGAGCATAATTTCAACTTCTACTCCGGCATTTCGAAATTTATTGCTATTTATTGTTAAGTATGCAATACATTGATGAACGTGTGCGTTGAAAAAGAAAATCACCAATTTTTTCTTAGGCACGTAATCTTGTTCAAATGAAAAATTTAATTATGACGATTATTTATAGAAAGGATAACTTCGTTAAACTGCCCAATTTATGTGTTAAAATTGAAATTGCATAGAACTTGTATAATTGTAATTGCAATTAGTTTACTATTTATTATTGAATATGCAATGCATTGTTTAATGTGTGCGTTAAAAATTAAAATTACCATTTTTTTGTTAGACACGTACTCTTGAACAGAGGACGAACATATTTATAAAGGTCTTTTATAAAAAGGATAATTTCATTAAATTGCTCAAATAATGTGAGTAAATTAAAATTACATAGAACTTGTCACACGATGAATGCATTAAGTTTACTATTATTTTTCAAATTTCCTCGTGTTATGTGATCCATTTGAATGATAGTATTAATTTGTACTCAAGTAATCTGTAATTTGATAAAAATAAAAATGTACTTATTTCCGAGCATAATTTCAAATTCTACTCCGGCATTTCGAAATTTATTGCTATTTATTGTTAAGTATGCAATACATTGATGAACGTGTGCGTTGAAAAAGAAAATCACCAATTTTTTCTTAGGCACGTAATCTTGTTCAAATGAAAAATTTAATTATGACGATTATTTATAGAAAGGATAACTTCGTTAAACTGCCCAATTTATGTGTTAAAATTGAAATTGCATAGAACTTGTATAATTGTAATTGCAATTAGTTTACTATTTATTATTGAATATGCAATGCATTGTTTAATGTGTGCGTTAAAAATTAAAATTACCATTTTTTTGTTAGACACGTACTCTTGAACAGAGGACGAACATAATTATAAAGGTCTTTTATAAAAAGGATAATTTCATTAAATTGCTCAAATAATGTGAGTAAATTAAAATTACATAGAACTTGTAACACGATTAATGCATTAAGTTTACTATTATTTTTCAAATTTCCTCGTGTTACGTGATCTATTTGAATGACGGTATTAATTTGTACTCAAATAATCTGTAATTTGAAAAAAACTAAAAAGTATATTTATTTCCGATCATAATTTCAAAATCTACTCCGGAATTTCGAAATTCTTATTTAAACTTGTAGAGAAAGTTTTGCAAAAAGAGCGCGATTTTCGTCGATTTTCTCTATCGCATCACGAAACAGTTCTCAGTGCGCTTACAGTGAAAGTTGACGATTTGTGGAAAGTTTCATAGGATGCTGCTCCCCGACGGACTTGAACCCCGAGAGCGAGTCATAAACGGGCACACACAGAACGCAAACAAGCATCGCCTTCTCCTCCCTTGCTCGGACTTTGAACGCGTCCACTTGCTTCGCTCGCCCGCACTCTCGTATATCGTGCACAAAACAACGCGGTGTATTCGACGATTGCAAAAAAATGCATCAGTCGTTAAAGAAAGAAGAACGATCTGAGCAAATAACAGAATCAGTCGCGTTGCGAAAAAGGCGAACAAGAAATCGCCGCGATGATGATCGATCGGTCAAGAGAACACGCTAATCGCCCTACATTACGGAAAAACGACATATTTCATATTGTTTCGCCGATACGAAAGGCACTAAAAGGTCCTAAAAGCTGAAAAAAAAAGAAGAAAGACTCGTTCAAATACTTCGGGATGTGGGGAAAACCCACTTCCGTTCGCCAACACCGCACGATACACAAGCGAACGACCCGATGCAAAAAAATGTGTAGCTGAAGTACGAGAGTAATATTCCGTTCCATCATCTTGCGTGCTGTTACTTTGTTCTCAAAATAACAGAAATATTCATGCAAAAAGCTTTTAGCGAGCACTTCCAAGTCAAAATATTGCGGTTACTTTGGAATAATTAGTTTCGAAAGAGAAAAAAAAAACTGTTTTTAATGACGTGCTCATTATGCATCAGCGAGCCCAATATATCGTCAATCCCGTGCAGAAATTTTTTGGGGAATCCCCACATCCTACCACATCCCTATAAGGACTTTGATAAGGACGCCGCACGTAGGGACTCCACATTGAAATCCAAGTGGATATCGCGCTATTTCTCGATTCGCGTCTTTTCAGAATTTTTATTTTAAGGGAGCACTCCCCTTTATAGTTCGTTTTAGAAATTTATGGTACCCTTTTAGAAATTTATAGTTCGAAACCTGTAGAATACGATGCGGTTAGAGATTTTGGTCAATTCTCAAAAGTGACGTCCCGAGAGCCTTTGAGCGTGACTCACGTCTGCTCCATTTGGAATCCTGCGCGCAGGTATAGACACCATGTGGAGAGGTGAGTCTTCTATTCAGTAATTAAATACTCGTAATACTCAAAAATGGGTATTACGAGGAAGCTGAAGGACTATTATATGATGCTGGAATAGCTGTGACTAGTCGGTAAGTCACAGAATCATACGTTTATCCCTTGCCAAAACTTTAAACGCGATTATCTCGAAACGTTTTTTTTTTTTCAATGAGTTGAAAATCGGTGTACACGATTGCTCAAAAACTATTTGACCGATCAAGCGCATATTTGGCACACGTTTTTATGATACTTATGTCCAATTGATGAACTTAAGACCGACTAAAAATCATCAAAATAGACAAGTTTTTGGCTGGTTCAAAATCAACTTTTTTTGTTCTGAGGCCTCCCCTTTAGCCAATTATGATTATTTCATCAAGTGACCACATGTATATACTAAACAATTTTTTTGCGCAGACTGTTTTAGATAAACCTACGAGGTGCTGAGGTGTACATCGCATTCGGCCTCCCTTCCGGACAGCTTCACAGCGACTGGTTAGATCTCCGCCATTTTTCACTTTTTTTAAGCAACAAAAATCGTTTTGAAAACTAGAATTATGTAATAAAAAGTACCTCTGACGCTGGAAAGATATATACATTCCTTACCATCCAAAAAAATCCATGAAAATCGACTAAGATCTGGCGTTTTATAGGAAGTGCCCCCCTTAAATTCTGAAACGGAATTTGTTGGATTTCCCAAAAAAATATCCTTCTTTTGTGATCTCGTGCACAACTTTGTTTGGCAGTCCCAAGATGGATCCATCCCGAGTCAAAATTTATAGCCTCCTCTGAACACTCGCAGGACCTATTTCTTTTGTAATGTACAAGCCACCATAGCCTCCGTTGAACCTACCAAACCCCATTTGTAGAATTCAGTGCCATGAAGAAGCCTCCATTTGGTCCAGTGTAGCCTCTGTTAGTCCTCTCAAACTATCTTTGGACCCCCAGTTTCAGTGAAACGTGCAGAACACAGGCCTCCTTAACCTGCTTTCGATCTCAAGTGCGTTGCCTCGACCCCTCCTAACCTGCTTTGAGCCCAAATTCGATATCTCCTCGATCAACACTCCATTGTGGCCAGATCGGTAACCCGTTTGATGACGAAATAAATACGTTTCGCCGGTTTTCAGTTGTACTCTGCATTGGCCTCCTTTGAGTAACCATGTCCAGTTTCTGCAATTCAGAAGGTTCATCGGAGGCCCTACCGTATTGGTATTTCATACATTGTATCCTCTTTTAGGTACCCAATAATCCATTATCGCCGTTCTCTGCCCGTGCAGAAATATTGTCATGGATACAGTCCAATTCGGACTAGGATCCCAGTTTCTCAATCGGGATCCAGTCGGATATCGGATCGGATCCGGGATCGAAATGTAACGCCTCGCAAATCGTATTCCAGCCAGGATCCTAATTCGGAACTATTAAAGACTATAGTCTTTAATAGTTCCTAGATATAGGTTATTTATTCAAAGTAATTATATTTAAATTAAATGGAGATCGTTCGAACTAAGAAAATATGTATTTAATTGTCTAAGAAAAATGTATTTAATACGTATTTGAAATAAGTATTTCAAATTCATGCCACCACGTCTCCGCCTTGTGCTACGTAGTGAGCGCCATCTGGATTCCGATGAGGATACCCCTTCTAGGGAATCCGTATCATATCCCGATCGGGATCTTATCGGAACTTAGGTATGTCTAAGAAATTTCTGCACGGATGCACGGGGAAGGAAGCCTTTATTTTGTGGGTTGAACGCCGGTCGGAAATTTTATCTCGGGATATCTCTATAAAGATTTATTCAATCTCTAATTGGATTCGTACATTGAATTTCAATGGAGAATCCCAGTTAGAATCCAAAATACGAGCATGACGTTTTAGCACAAGGATCCAATGCGACGGCCCATTGGATCTCTATCAGAAAGTAGGGACATCTATGGGAATCCATTCGGATCCCTAGGCCAATTTCTGCACGGGACGTAACCGAAAATTCGATTATTTGGAGTTGGCAGACGTTACAGCCGTCCGTGTTCAAGCATAGGCGTTTCCCTCTTATGCCGCCTGCCCCGCGAAGATCCTGGAACAACCTCCTTAAGGCTCTGAGCTTTTGTATTTCCGCGCGTCATTCGTTGTCTCGGATAAAAATTTGGATTTTTTCATCGAACTTGACGCTAGTCTCGCGGCTCGTCTTTCGCTCTTTCATCAGACGTGTTTGCGAGGCGCGTTCTACTTCACGATTATGTATTCGGCCGTGCGCGTGAGCTCGGAGAAACGAGGATTGCTGGTCGAGTAATTTCCAAAGTCGCACGAGGTACGCGCGCAACGCTTCTCCGTTTACGCACCGTGTATGTGTACGCGCTCTCGAACAGCGGGAGAAAGACGCTTACGAGGATGATTTAATGGCGAGTTTACGTGAACCCTGACTCGTGTGCGATATTTGACCCGGCAAAGTATAACCCTCCTGACGCATCTTCGAATGGCTATGTGTGAACCGCAGCCATCTCAATGTTTGAGAAGTCCACGAAGAACCGACCAACGGCCGTTCGACTTCTTTCTTAACCGACAAATGCGATAACACTCGGTTCTGCTCCCTCTCGTACCATCTTTGCTCGTTCATTTTTCCCATATCTCCGCTGTCTTCCCTTTACAACTTCTCCATACGAAGATTTCCGAAACTTTCATCTTATGTATATATCCATATGCACTGTAGAAACGCAATGAGAAATGTTTGAGAAAAAACCCCGCCGATACAATAATAAAAACGACCGAAAAAAAAGCATCACCACTTCCAGCATCGCGATCAAGCGCGCACGTATAGCGGATCACTGAACTCTTGCGGATCAACCGCTCCAATTCTCAGACAATTACAACAATACATTTATATGTGTAATCTCACATTTCGATATCTACTTTTGTTGCTCAATATCTACGATATTTCCTAGTCACACTTTCCTCCAAGGAGAATAACATTTCGGGATAAAGTGTCAGGAAAACATTTCAGGAAAAGACTCCTAGTTCGTTCTCCTTCCAATTGAGAACAATATGAGACTTTTTTTAAATCAGAATATCGGTCGTCTCGGAGAACAGTGAGAAACGGATTTTCAGCTATCTCTCTCTCTCTCTCACTCGTATGTGTCACATAGTACATTTTTCATTTTGCCTTCAGGAGGTTGGGGCGTTACGATGAATCGAACTTTCGGGTCTGAAATTTTTATATGATGTTGACGAATACGTCCCGAGCAGAAATTTGTTCAGGGTGAAATCCGGACCGGATCAGGCTGCCACAATAGCAAATCCGGGCCGGATCAGGCAAATTTAGTCCGGCCCTGATCAGGGATGTAACGCTTTTGCAAATTCAGGTCCGGATCAGGCACCTTATCAGGCTCTGATCAGGCGCTTTATCAGGCCCGGATCAGGCACCTTACCAGGCTCGGATTAGGCACTATATCTGGCTCGGATCAACCAACTTATCTGGGCCGGATCAGGTGCCTCATCCAGCCTGAGACATGCGTGTCATCTGGCTCAATCATTTGATTAATTTTTTGTTTAAAAATAGATCAACATTTATTAAATTATTATCGCAATTACACGTTATCAAGTTTACTAACGTTATTAAAAATATGAAACATATGAAAACATTTTTTTGAAGTTTGTTTTTATTTTACTTGACTTGATCGTTTAGTTTTTGTTCCGGTTTTGGCGATGACCGTCCCAATCTTTCCGGCGCAAATCATGCGTGCCTGATCAGGGCGCCTTATTGATACCTGATAAGGCTTCGGTCCGGCGCAAATCAGGCGTGCCTGATCAGGGCGCCTTATTGATCCCTGCTCAGGCCCCTGTCCGGCTCAAATCAGGCGTGCCTGATCAGGGCGCCGTATTGATCCCTGCTCAGGCCCCTGTCCGGCTCAAATCAGGCGTACCTGATCAGGGCGCCTTATTGATCCCTGATCCGGCCCTGATGGATCCTCAGGCAGCCTGATTAGATTTCTGCTCGGGGTTATACACCCTTTGGAAAAATTTGAACTATATTGACCGTTCAGTTTTTTCGTAATAAGATTGCAAAGTCGAGTACTTTGAGCTAGTGAAGCACGTCGTCTTATGCAGACAGTCAACCGGAAGTGCGGTGATTACGGTTTTGCTGCTCACGCTTGGATGCGTGAGCAGCAAAACTAAGGTCGTTGGAAAACTGAAATTTGATAAATTAGACATAATAGATATTGTAAAAAATCGAAAATTCGAACTTCACCGTGTAATTCAAGGACTACAATATAAAGCGGTTTCAACTTCCGGTTGAGTATTATCATAATGACGAAATAGTACTCATAGACTTATTGTCAACGTCGGGCGTAACAGCTGATTCGTTTGGCGAGCATAACCGAGCTCTGTAGCGAGATTCTGTAACTCGATATCAACAGTTTTCGTTGTCGCTGGCTAGGGACAGCCAATCGTATGCACGATCAGAAGAAAGGGAGCCTCTTGTTGGCTGTCGCTAGGTAACGATAACGAAAACGTCCGCTACCGAGTTACAGAATCTCGGTAATGCTTGGATATCGTCGTGAAGACTCCAGAGTCGTTGAGGATCTAATTTTTCACTTTTTATTAGTAAATATGTATTAATTAAAATATTTACCACAAATTTGGCACTTTTGAATCGACAATACGAATATTGAACATAAGTTAACATAAATCGGAACACCCGTGGGGTAACATAAATTTAGTCTCTTCGTTGACCCTGAGGAAGTGCTCGTACCTCCTTAATGTATAATTCTCCATTCGAAGATTTCATCGAATTATACGCACATACACACATACACTCACACACGCACACACACACACACGCGCGCGCGCGCGCGCGCACACACACCACACAAACACACACACACACATATAAAGAGAGAGAGTGAGAGTGAGAGTCAAGTGGGTTCCGGTGTTTTGTTCCACTGTCCCGGCGCAGCGATACCAAAAACAAACGCTCTCGCACCAGTAAATAAGGCACTTGTGTAATATATATACTTTTTTTATGCTTATGCTTATCTATATATGTGTGTGTTTGTGTGTGTGCGTGTGTGAGTGTGTGTGTGTGCGCGCGCGCGTGTGCGTAAACGTGACGAACGGTCGACAAAACCCATCGCTTTCTTTCTCGCCGTTGACAGGTCGAAACACGTGCTCTTAGGAACCCTTTCTTTCGGCCATTCATAAATTCTCATAAGTATATGTGTTCTCGTTGACTGACGGCACGCGCATACGTACCCCTCCAAACCGCATTACGTACGTGGACTATCATCTCATGTGAAAACGATTTTTGAAGAGATTTTCAACCGTCTTCAAGACGATCGAAATGAACAATGTTTGCGGACCTCGCGGAGACTGATCGAAGCATAGGAGGGTCTAGGCGGTTGGTTGGTGGCTCTGGAAGCCACGCAACAGCGACATCTATCGATAAGCTACCAGTAAACAGGTACGGAAAAAATTTTTGTATCCGATATGTCGAAAATAGAGCCAGCATCATTCCGTGATTTTCTGCGTTTAGGGTTGTCGACAAATATCCATTTTGCATCACCAGATAGAGTATGCTACGAGAAACTTTTTTTTGTGCCTCGCGAGCATAGAAATGATGATGCTTAGTAGGGGTGCAGTGCGAATTGCGCTTACAGCGTACATAGAGTAATTAGGGTAGATCTGATTGGTCCGATGACGGTCCTATAATTGTGCTTTAAGGGGCTATTCTACTGTGATGGCTCCAAAAATATGCTATTTTTTTAAACTTTTGCATGAATCGGTACAAACTTTCTTTTCGCTTAAAAGTACACTCTTACAGAATAGAGAATAATTTTTTTGTTGCATATAAATATATATTCATTTAACAATTAATGATCTTGCAAAGGCATGAAAAAAGTATGTCACTGGCGTTGATGATTTGCGCTCTTCAGGTAACCCGAAACAAAACATTTAAAGAGATTCTTAATCTGTATGAGTGTCGCTATCGCCCGAACTAGAATTGATAAAAAAATTTAATTTTTACTTATATTTTTGCCCGAATCATGATGAAAAAAAAAACGTGTTTTTCGAACACTTTTGCAAAAAACGACGCCATTTTGTTATTTTACAATAGAAAATAATCATTCTAGTTCGGGCGATAGTGACACTCATACGGATTGAAAATCTTTTTGAATTTTTTGCTTCAGAATACCTGGAGCGCGCGAATCATCAACGCTAGCGACATTCTTTTTTTTTATAATATTTTGGATAACCCAAATCGCCTTTCGGATAATTGACGTTTCGGATAAACCAAATCGCCATTCGGATAATTGACGTTTCGAATAACCGACGTTGGGACGATCGACGCTCTACTGTATATCTTAAAAATCGATTTGAATCACTGAGTCAGTGAGAATCCACTGTAATGATCGTTTGTTATTTATTTTACTGCACTTTGACAATAATTTCACCATACACGTACACGCTCACGAAGCGCGCATGTTGTGTTTCAACACGTCGAGTGTTTCTCGTAACTTTTAACATTTCTTCGATTCGACCGTGGTAAGAATTCTCAAACGTCGTTCATCGGCGAACATTGAAGAATCCAATTGGGATCCCAATGAAGACTCGCTATGTGCGGTGGCCCAAACAAATCCTTATGGAAATGTTGGTGCATCTAGGGACTTTCCAACAAATTTGTGTACGAGATCACAAAAGGATATTTTTTTTTTTTTTTGGCGGTTCAATAAAATCTAGAACTTCAAATAAAAAATTCTCAAACGACGTGAATCGAAAGATTTCAATGTGGTAAGATTTCGGACTCCAGCCTGACCACTTAGCCGATTTTTATACCATATAGAGTACAATCGCATATCTATCAATATTTCTTTGTGGCTGTTCGTTAGTATTGTAATCGTGCAACGGTTTAACCGCGAACCAAAATAAGAAAGAGCAATTGAGGGTAGAGAAGGGGGGGTAGGGGGTGAGTGTTGCGCGTCAAAAGTGAGTCAGTTAGACGATGAGGACGACGAGTGACGCAGCCCTGCGCGAACGTTCGTACGAATAGAAAATAATGACGACCCTGAGGATCATTGCAAGCGATAATATTTAACCGACCGCGTATGTATATATATATATATATATATATATATATATATAATATATATATATATGCATACGTACACGTGTGTGTGTGTGGGCTTACATATGCAAGCATGTACGTCCAACAGTATACGTGACATACGCATTGGCGTAGTCAGCATATTTTTCTGGACGGGGGGCGGGGGGGGGGGGGGCGACAGGAGTAGCTGGCCCAACAAGAACTGGTTTTATTCACAATTATCTTTCTTTTTCTTTAATTTGCCTAATAGTCGATATCATGTATGACACATGTAATATGAAACTTACTTTAATCACACGTTCATGTTAACATTAATATCAAACTCTTGCAATACCTTAAAAAATGATTGACTAATTTTTCATAATTCTTCAATCCAGTTACAAGTCTTCAAACTTTTACTTTCGATAGGTACTCGATTAAATAGTTTTCTATATTTTTCTGCTAATCAGACCAACACTTTTTTCAGCTGAATTTATTTTGTTAACAGTGTAATTCTTCATGTTCAGGAGTGACATATGAGAGAATCGTTCCTGAAGCATTGTGCTTTTAAGCCACATTTCTCTCATGGCAGAAAAATTTCTCTCACAGCCGGCGGAGCTCATTGGGAATAATAATGCTGCTTGGAAAAGTTTATATAAATTAGGGCAGTACTCCTTTTTAACATGCTTTCTTAAATTTTCAGCATTTATTTTATCATTTTTAAAATTAGAGTATGTTTTTTTCATGACGATCGCTTCAGCTTCTAAGGCTGACGCATCAATTGTTAAGACTTTTCTGTAATTATTGATGAAATCCTCTCCGTTCTTCATATCCAATTACAAAAATACATCAACTGCATGAGCTAACGGTAGATTTTTGAACCAGGGTTTACGATTTTCAATGATACTACTTACTACTTGGTAGTAGATGTTGGTCTTCCAGTAATCTATTGGTTGTTTATCGGTTGGCAAATTTAATGTATTGCTTTTGCGCAAAGTTGGCGCAATTGCGAAATTTGGATATCAATTTCATTTACATAATGAAATAGCTACTTTTCATACAAATTAGGAAATTACGACGAAGGAAATCTAAGTTTTACTCAATTATTTCTTTGTGCTTACTTGAGTAAAAATTAAACAAAATTAATTGATTTTTTGACTTCCATTATTTTGGATTGATTTTTTCTGGATGATGGTCATCGAGCTTTCTAGAAGGGGGGGAGGGGCTTCCTGGCTACGCCAATGAACACACGTGTACCAGGCGGCGCGAAATACAGATAATTATTTTTTAAATATACGGCTATGGTCCGCTCCAAGTGAATATTCGCCAGCCAATCGCATTCTATCCTCACGTATAAATATACATGTCGTGCTACTTTTCCCTTTCTTTTCTCGCTCACGATATTTTCAACCCCTCAGTGTTTTCGAACGAGACATACCGGAAATCATTTTCTCACGACGGTGAAGCAGCGCGCGCAGCATTTACGTCGCAATTCTTAATTTATTAAAAAAAAAAGGTAAAGGAACAAAGTACCCCGGGAATGACGATTACTCCGGTCTTTTCAGATTGGAAACAAAAGTCAAAAGTCAAATGAGGAAAGAATCTCTATAGTCATCCGATGACTATAGAGATTCTTTCCTCGTGGCTTTCAAGCACGTTCTGCGGTCGCCCGTGCACCAGGAACACGGCCATTGTACATATAACGTGTAGACCGCTTGTATGTACTCGCGGAGCGTATCCCCAAGAGCCTATATTTCGTTATCGCGAGGCAGGGGCGGCGTTATCACTCTGATATCGAACATATATACATGCAACACAGGCGGCCCCTGGTCTCCAGTAACTCGCGGACCACCGGCCCAGTTATAAGTCATTTACTTGCAGAGAACAGCAACGAAAAGAGAGGAGATAGAGAGAAAGAGAGAAGAAAGAAAGAGAAGAGAGAGAGAGAGAGAGAGAGAGA
>OZ010714.1:17013622-17136789 GCA_963932345.1 Ophion ventricosus
AAACCTCTTAGAGCGTCATGTCCTCTCTCCCTTTATGTTCTCTCTAGGTTTGTTCGCTCATGCAAGGTTTCTTCCCGTGACGTAAAAATTTTATCGGAAAAAAGTGTAAATCGCGTGAAAAAGTATATCTCAAAAATCGACTTGAAATCACATCGTTAAAAATCCACTGTAACTATAGTTTTTTTTTATTTTACTGCACTTTTACGTAATATCACCAAACACGTACACGCTCACGGAGCGTGCAGGTTACGTTTCAACCCGTCGACTTGGTTCTAGTGGCTTTTTCACATATTTTCGATTCGAACGTGGTGAGATTTCTGAAACATCGTTCATCGGGGAACAGTGCAGAATCCAATTGAATCTCAATAAGGACTTTCTATGTGCGGTGGCTCTAACAAATCTCTATGAAGATGTGGTTGCAACTTAGGACTCTCTAACACATCTGTGCACGGAATCACGAAAGGATATTTTTTCTTCTGGGAGATCAAACAAATTCCGGCTGAGGGTTTCAAATAAAAATCTATAGATACTACACAAAGTGCAACTATTTCATGGCATTGAAAATGATGTCAAACTTTTCGGGTGACAAAAAAAAGGTACATACAAATAATATGAGTTGCTCTCTCTCACATTCTCACAATCTCACATTCTCACATCTCACTCTTTCACTTTTCATCCATCCATCCATCCATCACATCTTCTCATTTTCCCAGTTTCCCACATTTTCACATTTTCGCATTTTCACATTTTCACATTTTCACATTTTCGCATTATCACATTTTCACATTATCACATTTTCATCCCCATCCATCCATCCATCGATCCACCCACCCATCTCTTCCTCTTTCTCTCCCTCTCTTTCTCTCTCGCTCCTCTCTCTCTCTCTCTCTCTCTCTCTCTCTCTCTCTCTCTCTCCTCTCTCTCTCTCTCTCTCTCTCTCGCTCTCCCTCTTGTTATCCCAACCTCTCTTTGTTATCATCTCTTTCTTTGTTATCCCCAACTTGTCGCACAAATTACTATTTACGATCTTTTGTTACGTTTGCGTGCTATGAGTGGAATGCAATTGCGTATGATGTGAGACAGTGTATGAGTCAACAAAAATTCAAGCACATTATGAGGTGTGAACTTCTGCGTGGCTTATTGAATGAGTAGAATGGTAATATGAATGGGTAAATTCTCCTTTTGTTGCTATAGTATGGAGTTAGTTTTTCTTTCTTATTTTTTTCTTTTATTATCTTAATATTATTATAGTTAGTATTACTAGTCATAGTACTAAGATAATGGTTGTACAACAATTTGTATGAACTTATGCCTATAATGTGTTGTACTCAACTCTGTGCAACGCTGCTCTCAGGGAGCTGAAGCTCCAGAGCACGAAAAAAACGAACGTTCTCTCTCTCTCTCTCTCTCTCTCTCTCTCTCCCACTCTCTCACTCGCTTACTCTGTTAATCTGTAAACATTATCCTGATAACATTGTAATGTACACATGAAAGTTGAAACTTACCATTTGTAACCATAAATGACTACATGTAATGCAGCATTTTTTCAACCAATTACAGGCATTCAGCATATCACAGCTGATCGACATGTTGCTAAAACAGACCCCCTATATACATATTTAAAAGCATTTTCAATAGTAAAAATTCTCAAACGATGTCAATCAGAAAATAGTGTGGAATCCACCTGGATTCCAATGTGGACTCCCTATGTGCGGCGTCCCTATATGGATGTGGGGATTCCCCAACAAATTTCTGCTCGGAAAGCGCTGCAGAATTTTATTCTGCCCAGCAAGAATTAATTTCATTTCAATAAATAATTTCTTTAATGATAATCATAAATGTAGTAATATGATGAATTTTAATGATCATGATAAACACTCTACGACATGATTTATTTAACTTGAAATAATAATAGAAAATGTATTTAAGGTTACAATACATTTTAAGTATAAGCAACTCTTAAAATCTCATGAATAGTTTGTAAGAAATAATAAAATGTAAAGTGCCTTCGAAAAAAATGAGTCGTATGTACGGCAATTTACTGGATTTAAATAAAGAATTTCTCTCGGTAGGTCTTCTCTCTACTAGGGCCTTTTAGTATCTCATCCCTGCCGAGATATTCCATTGATAATATTCAGAGAATAATAGTATAGATAATATTCAAATGATATTCAGATGATATACAGAGATAATAGTCAGAGAAACATGAAGTGGGTAATCACATATAGAACAAACTTTATAATTGTTTCTTATTCCGCCGTAATATTCTTTACCTCTAGAATAAATTTTTTTTTTTTTAAACTCTATAGCAAATGCGAGCTTCCAATTTTATAAAACAAAAGTTGAACAAAGAACGCACGAAAATATTTGTTCGCGCGCGTACGTTCGTATGTGTTCGTGTGTGTGTATGTGTGCATATCCGTAGAAAAGCTTGAAGATTCTCCGAAAAAGCTGCCTTTCGTGACAGAAGTATAATCCAAGCGATTTTTGTACGGTGACGAAAGGAAAACTCATCTTTTCCCGCAGTACGTTTCTTTTATTTTCTTTTCACCGTTCTACGTCCATGTCTACTTCCTTTTGCTTCCTCGTCGAGACAAAAAATAATTGTTTTCGCACCAGATTTTCTCTTTTCCCTTGCGCACTGTTGTTATTTCTTTTTTTTCTTACCGGAGCCTGTTTGTGAAGGTGGTCGTTAAAAAACGGAGTGAAAACACGATTCCTTTGTCGCAAGAGGGTAAAAGGGGAAAAAAGCGTCGGGAATGAGAGAGGTGAAAGAATATATAAGCCTGTTTCGTTTTGAAAACTTTCCACCTTTGTCTCTTTTTTTTATCATTGCGCTGTTTTTATCGGCGCTCTGTACAGCGTGTACACGAATCTGCATCGTCGTACGTCATTGCGATACGCTCGACGGGTACGGGTTACACTTTTCCTTGGCAGGTCGTAGCGACATATGTTCCACGAGCTTATTTCCGGTATGTTTGGCGAACACTTGAAAATATATTGACTCTTATCGGATTATCTTTCTGACGTCTACTGTTCGCTCTTCGGCTTGTATGTGTGCATGTGTGCACGGTGGTATGCTGTACCAACGCTTTTTCACTCCCAGCTTGTCGGATGTTGCGAATTCGTATGTCCCGTCGTAATTTATCGAACGAATTACAAATCGAACCCATTATTTTGAATTTTGAAAAGCAATAGTTTCTCCGTTTTATCCAATTTATTTACCACGTTTTTATTAACTCACTTTCTTGTCTGTCTGTTTGTTTGTTTGTCTGTTCGACACAAATTTTACAATCGATTTTTTTTTAAACTAACTTCCGGATGAGCTAGAGACTTGAAACTTAAAAAAATAGCTGAGGACTGGATGACAAACAAACAAATAGACAGACAAGGTAAATATAAGTTTAAAAAAATTAAAAAAATATATAATAATATTAATAATATCATATACAAATAAATATTGTATATATTCAAATAATATATACAATATTTAACAGTTTGTAACAAGTTTCAGAATGAAGAATCAAGTGTGTAAGAGAGAGAGAGAGAGAGAGAGAGCGAGAGAGAGAGAGAGAGGGGGAAAAAATGTGAAAAAATAAGTAAAGAAATAAAAGTTTAGTGAAAAAGAAAAAATAAAAAATAAAATTATTTAAATACATTTTTTAAAAATATACCACGTTTTTAACACGGACTAAAAAGTATAAAATCATTTCTCATGGCCCCATACAGATTTATAACCCCATATAGATTGTCCTCAAAATTTGTAATTGTGAATTTTTAATAGCTATGAAACACTTGTAAGATTTAAAACGGTGAAAGTGGGGCGCATGCAATAAATAATAGTAACGAGTGTAGGGAGTAGCTGTCGTTGAGAAAACTCACACAACAGTTCATACCATTTGCAGTGCAATAAAATTGTTAGTGACTTAGGTAAACTTTTCATGCATCAATTATCTATTGCATGCGCCTCAAGTTTTTCGTTTTAAATCTTACCAGTATTTTCATAGCTATTAAAAATTAACAATCACCAATTTTCAGGACAACGTTAATTGTTATCGTTAACAGTTATCTTTTTAACTTCTCCATCTCCTCTTGAGAGTTTCAATATAATATGATAAATTTCGATGACGATGATGAGTACTCTAGGAAAAGGTTTATCGAAACCTGAATAAATAATAAAAAAATGTATTGATAATGATAAATGTGTTTCGAATATAATGATCTCTTGAAATCTGATAAATATTTGGGCAGAAGTAAATAAAACCAAAGTACTTTCGAATACGGATAGGTTGAATTTAGTTGATTCAAATAGAGAATTTCTCTTGCCGTATTGGAGCTTTCAACCCAGAATATGAATTACTAGCTTTTTCCCGCGACTTCGTCCTCGTGAACTCTAGAATTTGATCCAGAGAGGAGATAAACGAAGAAAGAAATAAAGAAAGAAGGTAGAGTGCCATATTTCTCAGGCACGGTGGTAGACTGACTGACTGAGGTAAGGGTTGGTAATTAATGAAATAGTAGTATAAAAGTGCCAACCTCCAACTCCAGTATCATACAATGTCATAGTTCTCTACAGAACTATATGGCTTTGCAATATGGTTCTGTAGATCACATTTTATGATTGATGATCTTCGGCAAGAACATTCAAGTTTTGGTCACTGTATACTGTCGAAAAACCCACATATAGTTGACCATGCGAGACGCCATTCCTTCCTTAGTGCACCTCTACGCTCTTTAAGAAACATATCTTTCGAATTGCATTGAGATGAAAGCAGGGGATTCGATTTTCGCATGGAAACTTCAGCGACCCGTTGCACCCCCAATTGGGGGTTAGTTTTTTAAAATCCTGAAATATGCATTTTATTATTTATTTTGAAGAATATTTATATTAAATTTCAAGTTGATAGACGCAAGGAACACAATTTTCCATATAACTTTTTACACCCCATTTCACCCCTTTGGGAGTTAATTTTCGAAAAATCCTTTCTTAGTGCCAGTGATGGGCATAACTAAATTACATTGTAATTTGATTATTAATCTGATTACAAAGTAATTCAATTATAAAGTAATCTTATTGAATTGCATTTCATTACATTGTAATTAAATTACTCAGTACATATTATGTAATCTGTAATAATGTATTTAATTACAAAGTAATCTGATTAGAATGTATTCAAATACTTTGTAATCTAATTACGTTGTAATTCAATTACGCGACTGATAACTTGAGAAGCGGACAGCTTTTGTGCCTGGTAAACACGCAAACAGCGCACACTACTGTAACGTGTAATTGCACGAATTACCACATGTAAGGTCAACTCGCGCTCGTGAATTGCAAGAACTGTAACTCGGATTTTTGTAACACGCACAATTCCATTATTTGAAATAATATGTAATCGATTGACTTATATCAGATTAGCTTTCAACTAAATTACACAGTAATTAATGACACTTGGTACTTGTGGTAACTAGTTACTTCAGTAATCTGTTACAAAGTAATTAAATTATCAATAACAGTAGTAATTGTAATTGTTAGTTGTTAATTTAATTACTTTTCGCCCATCTTTGCTTAGTACACCTTTGCACCTTCTAAGGAATATATCTTTCAAATTTCATGTTTCTATCTTCTGTGATTTAGGCTATGCGTTATCTATATGTCAGACAGTCAGTCAGTCACGGAACTGCTTTATATGTATATATTACGTAATACAAGTCTTTGCATACTTTAAATGCTCCGTGCTCGTCGAGTCATTTCATTGATTGATATTCAGAGTTACTTCAACTAAATAATCACATGTAGAGAACAATTCATTAGGTATTTCTTAATTTTATTGTATCATTATTGGGAGTACAAATTAATTCGGTCCGTTTTCAAGAGATGGCTCTGGCTGTTATGAAGGTTTCGTAGTGACAGCTGATTTTGGTGGTTTCAGAGAGGTTAGACATCTGTCAATAACATTCAGTTTATATCGCTTTGAGTTCCATTAAAAACCTTGTTTTTTACTGTGTTGAATATGTCAAATTTTATGTTAACTAAGCAGCATTTGCGGGAAGTTTTACTTTTCTGCTTTAATTGGAAGAAAAGTGCAGCTGAAGCGCATCGAATGCTTGTTGAAGTTTATGGCGAGGATGCTCCAACTGATAAATCATATAGGGAATGGTTTCGACGCTTTAAGAATGGTGATTTCAGCGTTGAAGACAAGCCTCGCCCTGGACAGCCAAATGAGCCAATGAGCTGCTACAACCTGGCGATTCCATTACGGGCGATCGGTATAGACTACAATTGATTCGTTTGAGCCGTGCATTACGAGAAAAACGGCCGGAATACGAGCAAAGACATGACAAAATTATTCTTCTGCATGACAACGTTCGGCCTCATGTCGCAAAAGTCGTAAAAAAATATTTGGAAACGCTTAAATGGGATATTTTACCGTACCCGCCGTATTCTCCGGACATTGCTCCTTCTGATTACTGGTTGTTCCGACGGATGCAGCAAGATTTAGCAGGTCACCGGTTCACTTCTTTCGCAGAAATCGAAAATTGGCTCAAAACTTGGATCGCCTCAAAAGACGAGACTTTTTTTCGAGATGGAATTCGAAAATTGCCTGAGAGGTGGGAAAAAGTATTAGCCAGCGATGGACAATACTTTGATTAATCTATTCATACCTTTTATTTTGAAATAAATGGATTTTTTACCACAAAGAAACGGACCGAATTAATTTGTACTCCCAATACTTAATATGCCCAATGTTCCTTTGTTTGTTCGTGATGGTTCTGACGAACCCATCCATTCGAATTTCCAATATCAATTCAGTTACAGGCTCATGGCAGCACATTCAAAATTAATATAAAGTTGCTGTTTTAGGTTGCGACGAGGTAGATAATTTCATAATTGTGAGGAAAATGATTCAACATGAGGATCGATTCAACGTGATAGTTGTAGGCCTCCAGTTACTTTATATATATATTGGGTCTATGCATAGTTCCATACCGAAATTCCGATAGATGTCGTTGTCAGTTGTTTCTCCGTTCGCACATGCGCCAATCTATGAAGTGTCGTATATTACGTGAAAGCTGAAACTTGTGCCGACATTTAAAAAAACTATCCACCGAGATCCGTGACGTATATGAAGTTTAATTATATTTTGAACATGGAAGGAAAAATCGTGTACTTTTGATGCATTTCGCTTTTCCATTTCCGAAAAGGCGAAAACGCATCGCAAACTCACAAAAAAATATGCGCTGTGTATGGGGAGAATGCTTCAAGCAAAAATGTGTGCTGGAAGTGGTTTGTGAAATTTCGTTGCGGAAATTTTTATCTCCAAGATGCTCTTCGCTCGAGTCGGCCAGTCACTACTGATGTCAATAAAGTCAAGGCTTTAATCGACTTTGACCAGCATTTGACGATTACAGAGATCGGACATAACGTCAAACTTGACCAATCAACTGTTTCAAGATATTTACGGAAGCCTGGGATGGTAAACAAGCTTCATGTTTGGTTGCCACACGAACTGAGTGAAAGGAATTTAATGCACCGAATTTCAGCTTGCGGTTTGCTGCTCACACGCCATCAAAACGAACCATTTTTAAAGTGAATGATTACTGGCAATGAAAAGTGGATTATCTACATCAATGTCAGTAAAGAAACATCATGGTCGAAGCTCGGGGAGGCTGCTCAGACGGTCGGAAAGGCTGAATTACATCCGAAGAAGGTCATGACTGTATCTGGTAGAATTGGAAAGGAATTGTCTATCATGAATCGCTGCCATCCAAGAAAACGATTGGTTCGACCAAGTACTACTCACAACTAGGCAAATTAAATCGAGCAATCCATCAGCAGCGGCCTGAATTGGCGAACAGAAAATGCGTAGAGTTTCACCAAGACAATACTCAGCCACACGTTTCTCTGACGTCCTGGCAAAAGTTATTGAAGCTTGGGTGAGATGTTTTGGTGCACCCACTATATAGTCCGGACCTTGCACCTTCAGAATATCACTTCTTCCGGACGCTACAGAACAGTTTGAATAATAAAACCTTCAGTTCCCTTGGATGTACTAAAAAACCGCTTGGATGATTTCTTTGCCTAAAGGATTTCTATGAAAGAGGGATAATGAAGCTCGCGGAGAGATGGCAGAAAGTCATTGAACAGAATGGACCTCTCTATGGAATTATGCATATACCTATTAGGTCTATGCATAATTCTATAGAGAGAATCGAGTAAATTCCAAATTTCAAGACCTATTAGGTCTGTGCATAGATAGACCCAATAGGTCTATATATCGATGATGCTCCACCTGCACATACAAAGTTACCGCCGGCCAAAATATATAAATTAAGGACGTATATACATTGTATACATAGTTACGATATACCCTACCAAACACCCTTACTTGCGCACTGTTCTATTCCTGAGTTCAGCTGGAATTGGGCGTTACAAAGTGACTAAGTTATTAAGAAGTTGTTCAAGTTTTAATCGCATCTCTCCCTGCCCGTTGACCTCTCTTGGCCACCAACCATCCTTCGGTCCGTATACCCTACTTCAGATCCATCCCCCGCGCCCTCACCAGTTTTCATCCCCTCCGTTCTCCAGCTCGCTCAGACTCTGTTGACAGAGTTATATTCTTGCGGAGTTCATCGAGACTTCGTGCACGTGTGGGCTCGCGAGAGGATAAAGAAGCGAAGGAGCAGGGGGTGGCCCTGTACCCGGGAATTTCGCCACCCCTTTACACTTTTCCGAAGCGTTCTCCGGGATAACTTTATTATTAGCTCGGATGAACTGGAATGGAATTTGTAGTAAAAAAACCGAAAAATATAATAATAGAGTAAGCGCTTTCGCATTGTCGCCCGGTGATGACCTCTTTTTTTTCACGAACATCGGTGACAGTCCTTTTCTTCTTTCACTAAGCACGGATTGAAGATTTTCCGTTGATAGAAATGTAATAATTTAACGTTTTCTTTTTGCATGCTGATTGCTTTTTGCCTATGCTATTACGAAAAGGTTCATGGGGGTGCAAACAATATTTCTTTCATTTACTGTACGGATGCGTCATGAATTTTGTTGAACACATTTGACACATTTATTTTTCGCCCTCTCGTGTTGGACGAGAAGACATTTTTATATCAGCCAGGAGCGGCAGTAATTTGATTTCTTGTAATTTGATTTATAGCATTATTTTTAAAGTGGGGTACGTTTTAATACTCACCAAGCCGAGATTTCTGTATCCAGACTGAAGCGCCAGAAGTGACGCGACTTGGGCTCCGCCCTCCATTCGAATCACCCATTCGTCTTGGTAACAGTTTGAACTTTCGGTGGAATTAGTTTCGTCGTTGGACTTGCAGGACGGAAGTAGAAAAAGACACAGAAAAATCCCGAGAAAATGTTTTCTGGAGATTGAAAATTTACGATTAAAAATCTCACGGCAAACGTTATACAAACATTTTCGGTATATTTTTTCATTCTTTTTCAATTGTTGAAAAAGTAACATAATATACACAATATATCATTTTTATTCTTATGGACGTATGGAAGTCTTTCTAAAATGGCACTATGGCGATAAAACATTAACGGATTCTTACTTTGTTTTAGGGCTTTGCTCAAAATTTTTGATCCATACACCAATCTTCTGAAGAATTATAGCAGTTTTATTTTCTTGTAGTTCTTCATGCGCTCTTATTAGACGTTGTTTTACTCTCGGATATGACAAAAAAAATGGATAACGAAAACACGGTACGGAATGTTTTAGATTTTTTGACATGATCTATGTAAGAGAAACAAACATTTTGTAAAATTTCACGATAATTCATTGTAGTGTGATCAATATTAACGTATTAAGATTGTTCTTATTTTATCGTTCGGCTCTCCCATACGTCCTTACCAAAGTGCGTAGCAACGCCGTGGGTAGTTGAGAAGCTTAAAAGTTGCGGGAGTCGTGAGGCGTGGCATATTTACTCTCAACAGTTTTGTCCAAATAAAATTAAATATTGAAGAATACAGGTGAAACAATCATTGAAAGAAAAAAAACGGAAACACTTTTAACAGGAAAACCTGAGGCTTGGATCCTATATTATAACACTAACGACTGATTTTACATATTCTGTGTTTGAGAATTTTTATCGTATTTCACCCACCTGATCATTTTTCAATGTCCGATCTGCCCAAACAAAACGTTTGCACGGCCAATAATTGTTTTTACTTTCAATTAAATTCGATCTAGTCGTTCTCCTTTCAATCACTTAACGCAGTTTTTCATTCTATGTACAAAAAAAAAAACATCGAGACATTTCTCGAAAATATTCTACTTTTGTCTCGTTCTCTTTAAAAATGATTTTTCTCGTATTCTCGATGAGTTATTCGAACGGTTGTAACTCGGTTCTCTCGTTGTTCACGATACTTCGTGACGGGTCTCGCGGTGCTATCTCCCGCGAGCTGTCCTCCGTCGTTGTGCGAACGAGCGTAGGTAGGATACCGAATGAACGAGAGGAAACAAGAACTTGGCAAGCTGACTATTGGATTTCGAGTGACAGGTGATCGAACGGTGCGTCGAACAATTAGTCCGGACGTTGTTTTTTTCTTTTGCCTTCTCGCCCCTCTTCTTTGCTGACGTACTGCCCCCCTTCACTCTCTCTCTCTCTCTCTCCCTCTATCTATCTACCTCTATTTCTATCTCATTCTTTCATCGTGTTTCCTGCGAACGTTCATCCCCGCTTTGCACCATCCCCAGAAGCTCGTGTTCCACCATCGGACATCCAAAGAATCGATGGAGGGGAACAACGAAGTGACGACGGCAAATTTTACAGGCATGTGTGAGTGAAAGAGATGGAGCCAGGGTGAAGCAGAGAGGGAAAGGGACGAAGGAAAAAAGAGATAGAGTGGAAACTAGATATAGGTGTGGGAACAGTCACCATGGAAAAGGGAAGATAGTGGGGAAAGTTGGAAACTGGTATGGGGCTGTACGTTCTATATATATCGGCAAACGACACCCTGGCTAGCATACGTCAGTCTTCTAAATGCTACAAAATTCAATCCCACTGTTATTTATCCTATCAATGCTTGCGAAATGCTCATCGAACGGACGAGAGTTCCAATCGTCCCTGGATAATGGTTGGAACTTGGTTGGAACTTTGATGAATGGAGAGGCTCCACTTGGGAATCATGGGGCCTAGGACAACATATTAAGAAAGGAAATTTGTTTACATTTTCATTTTTAATAAACTACAATTTTTCTAGATTTTTTTATTTTTGAAAATAAAAATGAGAATATAAAATGGAATAATAAAAAAAAATCTAAAAAAAATGTAAACAAATTTCCTTTCTTAATATATTGTCCTAGACCTCATAATTCCTAAAAAGAGCCTCTCCACTCATCAAAGTTCCAACTAAAAATGGTAACAAAAAAAAATTCAGAAAAAATTCTAGCCACTCCACTGTGAACCCATGCAACCTTTTACCCTCGTAAAATTTCCTCTGAAACCCTATAGTTCTTCGATTACGCCTTTTTTTCGAAAACATGTCTTTTTTAGCTTAAAATGCAATACTGAGGCGAAAAAAAAATCGTACGGGACTTGTTAAAAAATTTTTAATGTAGGTTTTGATATCCTTTTTAAGTTTACCATGGAAAAAACCAAGAAAAAAATTTTCCACAAATTTTGCAGTTAACTTTTGACCGCCAAAAAATTGTCGAAAAATGGCCATGTTCAAAAGTGCGTACCGGGACGAAAAAAAATCGTAGCGTATTTTGTAAAAAAGCAAAATAAAGGTAAACTTGTCCTCTTTGAAATGCCACTTGGGAAATTCAATTATCTTCATTTTTGAGTCCGCTATCTAATTTTTAGTGCGGTAAGAAATTTCGACTAGTGTATCCAAATTTTAGGCCGGCAGTGCATATCATTTTTTCTACCTTCTAACTTATGACCGGGGCAGATACCCAGCCCACGCGTTTCTTGTAGGCATAATCGCTCCATTGAGCAGTAAAGAGAAAAATTAGTACGTGAATCTCGTCGTTTTTCGATGACAAAGAGAATGGAGAAAGGCAAATTCGATTTGATTAAAATTCATTTAGTGAAAAACCCGTTTATAAACAAATTTTATAAACAAAAACTACTGCTTTTTTTCTAATTAACGGATCCTCAAATGTCGTACGGCATTTTGAAGAGGAATCATTGAGCTTATGGAAAAAAATTAGTTAAATTATATTCCGTTCGAAAAGTATATTTATTTTGACATATAAAAATGCGGAAAATACGGAATTTGTAAATACGGAAAAATTCAATGGAAACGCAACAAAAAAATGTTTGCAGGGATTTTTCATATATTTTTTACTATGTTTATCAATAAAATAGTATATAATTAATATTGATGATAAACATGAGAATATAAAGAAATGCAACAATGCACTGTTCTGTACTCCTCGCAGGCGGCCCTTTTGGCATCTCTTGCAAGATGGTGCTAATGAAAACTTGCAAGTCCCGCCGGAGATTCGGAATGAGTAGCCTTGCTCGCAGATGAGGCTCGATGAAAGACTTGACGAGACTTTTGATGAAGATCCTCCGAATTATACTTTCAAGATCCGCGTTGAAATTGTGGAGGATCATCGCGTTAATTTTCTTAGCTTTCAATAAAAAATCAATCAATCATTATCACCGTCATCAATATACATAGAAGAACAAGTATTGACTGACTGACTGACTGACTGACTGACTGACTGACAGATCAACGCACAGCCTAAACTGCTGAAGATAGAAACATGAAATTTGGAAGATATGTTCCTTAGAAGGTGTAGAGGTGCACTAAGATTTTTTTTTTCGGAAATCAACTCCTAAAGCGGTCAAATAGGGCGTAAAAATTCGTATGACAAATTGTATTCCTTGCGTGTATGAACGTGAAACTTGGTACAAATATTCTTCAAAACAACTAATAAAACATATATTTTAGGATTTTTTTAAACAACCTTTAATTAGGAGTGCAACGGGGTGTTGAAGTTTTTATGGGAAAATAGAATTCCCTGCTTTTATCTTAATGAAATTCGGAAGATGTATTGATTAAAGAGCATAGAGGTGCACTGAGAAAGGATTAGCTTCTCGCATGGACAACTACATGTGGGCTGTTCGAGAGTATCGAGTGCCCAAAACTTGAATGTGCTTGCCGAAGAATATAAATTATACAATGTTGTCTACAGAACTATAGTGCAAAGCCATATAGTTCTGCAGACAACAATGACATTGTATAATACTGGAGTTGAAAGTTGGCACGTTTATACAATTATTTCATTAATTGCCAACCCTTACCTCAGTCAGTCAGTCTACCACCTTGCCTGAGAAACATGACACTCTACCTTCTATTGTTATTTCTTACTTTTTTCTCTCTTTGTTTATATACTCTCTGGATCAAATCATAAAGTACACGCGGACGAAGTCGCGGGCAAAAGCTAGTGAAATATATGGCTTTGGATTATATACATGACTATTTGCGCTTCAATTAAGTGATAATACGTAAAATATATTCATTTTAGTACAAAAAGTTTAATTCACTTTCCACCACGAAACACCAACGGCAACTTCACGCTGAGATGGACATCCACCCCGGTTGCTCTTGAGAACCGGTTTGTCTGGCAACCAGCAAGCAATTGATGCCATTGTCGGCCTGCGCTCACAGCCAGGTAATGAAACTGCAATATGATCACGGTCCGCACTTGATAATGTTGATTTATAGTTTAGGAGCGCACTTCCAAAGTCGACTGGGGTTGTTTTCTACCTCGCACATGAGTATCTTGGGTTGGCTTCTGACAATCCATCTATTGGCGATCTCGACTAATTACCGCAACTTGCACTATACATTTATTTATCAGGACATATTGATCCTTTCCTATAGTTCAAGTTTTATCGTTAGCTCAAGTTTGAATCTTTCTTTCTGAAATTGTCACCTCGTGAGTATGACGAGGTTGCTAACATCGAGCACAGCTTGGGGACAAGTACTCCTGCGCATTGGTACGGAATTCAGAAATTTCACCATTAGAACCCCTAGATCGACGTTAGATTTCATCTCAACCTGTCATCTTCCACGCCCCTTTCTTCCACGGTATTATATATATATTATATATATATATATATATATATATATATATATATAATACCGTGGAAGAAGAAGGAATATATATGACCTGCTGAGTATAATACGTGAGCATTTTCTTCGTTAGAAATTTGCCAAGCTGGCACAGTTTGAACTTCTCGACCTCTTTCTTCTGCTGCGTCCCTCCGCCACGATCCGCCCACCCTGTAACCAATGAAGCTGAGCCACCGCTGATGAGAAAATTGATAGCTTCTATCTTTCATGAATATACGAGAAAAATATTTTCCGAACATTCAGTCGCACCCTAAGCAAATGACGGAATGATCGATGACGACCATTGCACAAAGAACCTCATGATATTCAACAGACCTTCGATCTTCTCGTAGCGAAGTACGTCTTTGATATATATGCGGTATTCCATATGAAATCGAACGGTCAAAAACCCGACCACTTCCAAAAATTCTGAAATTCGGCTATCATTTTATACTCGACAAAATACTCGGACCCAATTTTTTTCAAATTTTTTTTTCGAGTAGTTTTGGTTGTAGGAGTCAATGTTAAAAAAAGTTGATTTTTTTTCGAATGGATTTTGCTCGAAAATTAAGCGATTTTCGAAAAAAAACGTATGGATCATAAAGGTTGCTGCTTCGAACGAACTTTCGAGGTCAATTTTTTTTCAAATTTTTAAAAGTGATTTCGGTTGAAATATCATCGAAAATAAGCGAAAAAATTTTTTTCGTCGATTACGTCACGTTTTTTTAGTTGAAATTTTTACACAATATTCCCTAATAGTACCCAAATACGTCTAATTTTTTTCAGAATGGGCCTAAGTAACGTTCCAAAGTTACGCTCGACTGAATGAGAATAGTCCATAAAACGGTGATTTTGCAAAAGTGGGGCTTCACCTATTTTTGCATGTAAAAAATGTTCTAATCAATATTTTTCCAAATTTTTTTTCTCAACTTTTCCTAATCTTTGGCGGATTGATGAAAAAATGTATGACGGTTACCAAACAAAATTATTTCCATTCACTATATCCCTTTAAATATGGAAAAAATAGTGAATTTGTATGTTTTTCCATGAAATTTCTGAGATAATACACTTCAATCCAATTTGTACAATTTTTTTCATAAAATTCCTGAAAAACTGATCAAATTGAAAAAAAAACTCCTCGATAACACTATTAGAATATTTTTTATTATAGTTGTTTGTTTGGGGAAAATTTTCATCCCATTTATTGCTATGAGAAAATATTGAAAATTGATGTTTTATGAATTTTTCTTTTTAAACTCTTTTTACTCTTGGGCGGATTGATGAAAGAATATATTCTTCCATCCCAAACAAACAACTATAATAAAAAATATTCTAATAGTGTTATCGAGGAGTTTTTTTTTTTGAATTTGATCAGTTTTTTATGAATTTTATGAAAAAAATTGTAAAAATTGAATTGAAATGTATTATCTCAGAAATTTCATGGAAAAACATACAAATTCACTATTCTTTCCATATTTAAAGCGATATAGTTAATGGAAATAATTTTGTTTGGTAACCGTCATACATTTTTTCATCAATCCGCCAAAGATTAGGAAAAGTTGAGAAAAAAAAATTTGGAAAAATATTGATTAGAACATTTTTTACATGCAAAAATAGGTGAAGCCTCACTTTTGCCAAATCACCATTTTATGGACTATTCTCATTCAGTCGAGTGTAATTTTGGAACGTTACTTAGGCCCATTCTGAAAAAAATTAGACGTATTTGGGTACTATTAGGGAATATTATGTAAAAATTTCAACTAAAAAAAACGTGACGTAATCGACGAAAAAAATTATTTTCCCTTATTTTCGTTGATATTTCAACCGAAATCACTTTTAAAAATTTGAGAAAAAATTGTCCTCGAAAGTTCGTTCGAAGCAGCAACTTTTATGTTCCATACATTTTTTTCGAAAATCGTTTAATTTTCGTGCAAAATCCATTCGAAAAAAAAACTTTTTTTAACATGGACTCCTACAACCAAAACTACTCGAAAAAAAAATTTGAAAAAAATTGGGTCCGAATATTTTGTCGAGTACAAAATGATAGCCGAATTTCAGAATTTTTGGAAGTGGTCGGGTTTTTGACCGTTCGATTTCATATGGAATACCTCATATATATATATGGGTGTGTGTCGGTATATATGTCTTTAGGCAAAAATAAAATCTATCTCAAATAGCCGGATAAATTCGCATACATCTTATGTACTATTCTGGCTATAACTTTGGGTAAACGCTAGCTGCCAACCCGGAAATCGATCTGATCACGAGAGACACCCTAGCGAAGCGCCAATAAAGCCTTATCTACATTTTACTTAAAGGCATGATTTTTTTCCGATCACTTCACGAAATATGACAGAATTCACAGGGGGAAAAATTCATTTCCTTCCACTCAATTTTTTCATATCCATTGCCTACATTTTTCTGTACTTCCATTCTGGTAAAAGGGACACCATAGTTTGCTGTCAATTGTGGCTCCGAGGCCACAACCCGGGGGTGGAAATTGCGTTTTTCCATAAGACGAAAACTCGGGTTTAGATCTTTACATGGTTAGAATCGGATAGACGCATACCAAGTACACATATAATGCGCATACCAAGTACATATACTTCGTGCATACCAAGTATACATATATGGTGTACTTGGTATGCACGAAGAAATAAGAATGGCAAAATTGTATTATGTGCGTGTCTGAAGCAGAATTGCGTAATAATTTGTTTGTGCATTCATTTAAAAAATCAATGTTTAATTAATATGTAATTATTATTGTGTATGCTGTGCGGCAATCATTTATTGAATACCACTTTCGATTTAATTGAATAATCCGCAATCATAGGATTCCAATGGTACAGGCGGGATGAAGAGATGAAGAAAATAGTAAATTGTACGGGAATTTAATTTTTAATAACCTGTACAATGACCACTACCGCTCGAAACGGTGCGCAGAAAAAAATTCGCCCTCATTTTACATTTTCGAGAAAACCCTGCATTTTCTGTTTGGGATTTTTTCGACCTATTGATTGAGATCTGCACCTTAAGTATTTTCTCGCTAAACTGTCTGGCATGTAGGTTTTAAACCGTAGAAACTGTGAAGCTGTGACAGACGGACGGACGGGCGCTCGAGCATGACGAAGTTATGAGCGTTCCTTGTGTGATTATGGAACCCTAAAAGAAATCAATACGAACGCGGGTGTGTAAATTTGGATACACTGGATTGCATTTCCCATCGTTTGGCGAGAAATGAATCGCCAGTGCAACTTTTTTTTTCCTTGAGTAAGCGACCGGAAAATCCAGTTGTTCTTTTATCTTGCAAATCCGTTTTTCCGAATTGATGTTTTCCAAACCGGCGATCACGATATCTCGATAACCAATTGACCGATTGAGTTTAGATTTCGCATACACCTTTTGTATACTGTTTTTCAACGTTGGTAGCAGAATTGAGTAAAAATGATTTTTTTTAGAATATTTCTTACAA
Source organism: Ophion ventricosus (assembly GCA_963932345.1). Taxonomy (NCBI): domain Eukaryota; kingdom Metazoa; phylum Arthropoda; class Insecta; order Hymenoptera; family Ichneumonidae; genus Ophion; species Ophion ventricosus. The sequence goes on from OZ010714.1 coordinate 17,031,193, forward strand.
TGATCAGAAAAAGAGGAAAAATTGATAATCAAATTTTAACATGCTGCTACTTTGTACAATTTTTTGCTGGATCTGGTACCAAGCATCACAAAACTTATACAAATTAAGAATGAGGTTGGTTTTTTTTACACATTCATACAACGTCCATAACACTGGTCGCCAATTGGGGGCGTTTTTCGCGCCCCGTTTTCTAAATGAGCGTACACAAGTACATGATAATGAATTTGTTTTTTATTTTATTTATACATATGTTTGAAGGATCAATAACAATGTGTAAAAACTTTCAGAAAGAGAAGTGGAATAGTTTAGCAGTTATTCCATCCTAAAAATGACCTCCAAAACAGCGATCTAGACAACAATGGTTTAAGGAGATGAATGCCTTAAGGAGTCTGCGTAAGCTTAGGGCCAGAAAAACAGGTCGATTTTCAATATTTTTGTCTGACGAGAGTATTGGGACGACAAGATCTGGATTGTACGTCCAATTCATACATAGTTTTGCCACGATTAAGTTTTTTTTCAATGGAAAATATTGATAAACGATGAAGTTATTATTATTTAATCAAAGTGCCGTCGTTGCCGTATGATTAATCGGTGGAGGTGGTTCTGACAACGCTAGTGATCTGAAATGAAAAATAAAAAAAATTACCTTTAGCATAATATTAAAACCTTCGTATGAACGGACAGTTTTTTGAAATTTTGACAATTCCAAAAATGGCAAGTCGTAGAAAAAAGTTCGATTTACGAAGGAAAAAAAAAACTTTAATAAATTGTTCACAAACTCGGTCGATTTTTTTCATTCTTACAAAATGCTTGCAAACCAGACCTTAGGTTATAAAACCTTGGACTAAATACGTCGTTTTTTTTTTATTTCGCGCTTATGCAGACTCCTTAATACACGATAATTAGCAGGAATTATTTGACAAACTTAGCACTGAATGACGGCGAACGTCGAGCAGAATAGTTCATTTAATTGCAATGCTGCACAGAGTGAGGTTTCATTTGAACATTTTCTATACCTTTCAAGTACCACTCTTAAGGATCTTACAACGTAGTGAAGCATAATGCTGAAAACGTGAGGTGATTGTCTCCGCTGCGCGAGAGGTAACCGATATTTCCCGCAGGCTCTCTCATCGTCGCCGTGTAATTAACGGACTCGCTTTTCGGTACCGATAGTTTCCGCTCGGTGTGTAATTACCGTCGAGAAGCTCTACATTCGCGTTCAGTCTCACTCTACGAATATCGTTACCAATGTTTCGGGTATGTATGTATATATGAAATGGGCATTTTTTAAACCCGTCACATATATGTTTAATGTTGCCTACCAGGTCATCTGGTGGTTTTGAGGACGATCTTCGAAATCTCATCAAACGAAGCATTGCTTTTGAGAATAAGAATGGCCCTTGAAATTTATTCTCTCCATATACAGGGTGATTCATAATAGGTGACGCAATCTGAATTGGCGGGTTCAGGGGGGTGCCCGGAGTGTAATTGTCAAGGCTTTTTTGTTTCCGTCGAATAGATTTTGAATGGGAAGCATTAGAATTTGGGCGTTCGATGCATTGTCATAGGACTACAGTCCGCCATGATCGACGCCGCCACTCAGTCCTCGGAGCCGAGCGCGGGGCACGTAGCAGACGACAAGCAAGGCAGATCGGCATCTGTCTCGCTTTTTCTGGTGATGTGACGTTTCGTGTATCGTCTGCTAACGCTTTCCGTCATCTTGGGTGCGCAAGTTCAGAGCGTCAAGCCGCGCGGAACACAAGCGAATGAGCGTGAATTGTCTTTTCGGGTGTCGTCGCCTGTTATTCGTCGCTCTTTCGTCCTTCGTTATTATCTTACTGTCACTCATTGGCATTCTTGCGTTTCTTATTTCTCCTCGATTATACTTGTCGTTTGTCTCATCTTCCCTTACGTCTGCGCATTCTTTCGCTTTTCCGTCGATCCACTCTCAACGACTCTTACATGAAAAATCACTTTGAGTTTCCGCCTTCGAATTTCAAATTTGACCGTGATTATTCATTGAGAGAGCCTGTAATTGTGTTTTATGAAGAAATAAAAATGAATAAAATCAGCAAATACTCAATAGTCCTCAAATTACGATAGACCGAGCGACTTTATCGCGCAATGAAAAAAGAAGATGAAATTTTATTACCAAACTGTCAATAATTTGTCGCTAAATTTTCGAAGATTGGATGTTTTCCGGATTCTATTTCTCATTCGATCACTCCGTCTTGTATAATACTCGGATTGATCTCCAAAAATAAATTACGATAAAAGACGAAACCAGTTGGTACGGGAAGACGAAAACTGATACGAGGTGTTATGAGGATTTGAAAAAAAATGAGATCTTCACAGCGTGAGATAGGTACGTATTTTCACTTTTCTATACGGACGGTTTCCGGAAATCCAAAAGGGTTGCAAAGAACCCTCATATTCTTAGAAGGAAAAACAAACTTTGTTTGTTTTTCCTTCCAAGAATATGAGAATACCGGCGTCGTCTAAAGCGTCGAAATTTGAGCGACTTAAAAAAAAATTTACTTATTTATTCATTTTACTTGTGGTCATAGTGAGTGGACAATTCGGGCAGTTCAGGAAGCTGCGAGTACGATGAATTATTTACGTGATAAATATAAAATCATTGTTGCGCTTGATGTTTCCGCGCGAGTTTCAACGTCGTTGGTGCATGCTGAGTCGTTGCAACGCGGCTCGAGCGACTACCGGCTCGCACCAAGCGATCAAAGATGAAATCGATGCTCAGGATGGTTTTTGGAGCTTCAATCGGGTATCCCTAAACGTTTCACTCAATATCGTTCTCGATCGAATCTTATTATTTTCGGTCACAGCGAGTGGACAAGTCGTGCGGTCTTGCGAGTCGCCACTACGACAACAGGGTGGTTATTTATGCGATAAAGATGAAAGCATCGTTTCCCACGACGTTTCCGCACGACTTTGAACGTTGTTCGATCATCCTCGTCACAGCAGTCGTCGATTTCATCTTCGATCAAGCAAGCGATTGCGAATAAGGGCAAGGTGCGTCGTTGAACCGCAGCTCGAGCGACCACCGGCTCGCACCAAGCGCCTAAGATGACATTATCGTTGCCTTCGACGTTTCCGCACAATTTTGAACGTCGTTCGACCATCCCCGTCATAGCGGACGTCAATTTCATCTAGGATCCAGCAAACGATTGCGAATAAGAGCATGGTGCGTCGTTGAAACGCAGCTCGAGCGGCTACCGGCTCGCGACAAACGAACAAAGACGAATTCGATGCACCGAACGGCAATCGGACATCCCTGAAATGATCGACTCAAAGTCGTTCTCGAGAAGTAGCCAGAAGATTCAGACACGCGCAATTTTTTTTTGTACAAGGTGTACAACCCAGCAATTGGGTGTTGTTCCATGTCACTCTCTGCTGATTTATTAAGTCTAATATTTTTTTTCAACTACTAGAGAGTTCTAGTATACATGAGAAAACATGTCAGAAGGAGCGAGAAGCATCGGGCGAACGGAATAATTTTTTTGATCGAAAGTGTACCAAACAACGGTGAAACAGCCACACCTCTCATACCGTGATGACTGTTGGCTAGCGATTTTTTTGTAGTACTAGAGAGTTTTGGTACACATAAAAACATCTGTGATAAGTAACAAGATTTTTCAGACGAGCGAAATGATTTTTGTATGGAAGCTTCACCACACAACAATCGAGTCTTTTTTTATTTCACACTCTGATGATTTATTATGGTGTAATATTTTTTGACAGCACTAAAAAGTTATAATAAGCATAAAATCATATGCGAGAAGTATCCAGAAGCTCCAGATACCCGAAAATAATTTTTTTCAGTGAAGCTCTACCACAAGACAATCGAGCAGTGTCACCTCTCATTCCTTGATGGCTTATTGCGGTCTAGTATTTTTTTTACAATACTAGAGAGTTATTGCATACACAAAAAGGTATCTGAGAAGTAGTCAGAAGATTGAGAGGCGCGAAATCATTTTTTTCATGAAAGTTCTACGGTAGAACAATCGAGCAGTGTCACTTTTCATCCCTCGATGACTTATTGTTTTTTAATATATTTTTTCAAGTGGTAGACAGTTCTAGTACATATAAAAACATGTGTGAGAAGGATAAGAAGCTTCAGACGCGCGATATTATTGTTTTTATCGAAGCTGTATCATACAACATTCGAGAAGTCTCACCTCTCATTCCTTGCGGATTTAATGTTGTCCAACATTTTTTTTTGGAGTACTGGAGAGAACTAGTATACATAAAAACATATGTGAAAAGCAGCCAAAAGATTCAGACATACGCTATTTTTTTTTTTTTTTGGTAGAAGGTGTACAATACAACAATCGAGTGTTGTTCTATCTCACTCTCTGCTCATTTTTTAAGTCTAATTTTTTTCGACTATTAGTACATATAAAGACACGTGTGACAAGAAGCCAGAAGCTTCGGACGAACGAAATAGTTTTGTTGATAGAAACTGTACCATACAACGTTCCAGCAATCTCACCACTCATCCCTTGATGACTGATTGCTGTCTAATTTTTTTTTTTGTGTGATCTGCTGTTAGATAGGCGTTATATCTAGGTACTTTCTGGGTAGGATACTATGGAATTTGTATTGTTCGATGTATTCGAAAAGAGTTCTGGCTCCTAACTGTTGTCAAATAAATTTTAAATAAAATTATCAGCATCTGAACCATGCAAGTGTGATCTGCTGATGGATAGGCGGTAGTTCTAGGGACTTTCTGGGTAGGATAGTATGGTATTTGTTTCGCATGATATATTCGACAAGAGTTCTGGCTTCTTACTGTTGTCAAATAATTGTAAACAAATTTTATCAGCATCTTGACTATGCAAGTGTGATCTGCTGATGGATAGGCGTTAGTTCTAGGTACTTTCTGGGTAGTATACTATGGGATTTGTATTGTTCGATGTATTCGAAAAAAGTTCTGGCTCCTAACTGTTGTCAAATAATTGTAAAATAAAATTATCAGCATCTGAACTATGCAAGTGTGATCTGCTGATAGATAGGCGTTATTTCTAGGTACTTTCTGGGTAGTATACGATGGGATTTGTATTGTTCGATGTATTCGAAAAGAGTTCTGGCTTCTAACTGTTGTCAAACAATTGTAAAAAAAATTTATCAGCATCTTAACTGTGCAAGTGTGATCTGCTGATGGATAGGCGTTAGTTCTAGGTACTTTCTGGGTAGGATCACACTTGCATAGTTCAGTTGCTGATAATTTTTTTTTACAATTATTTGACAACAGTTAGGAGCCAGAACTCTTTTCGAATACATCGAACAATACAAATTCCATAGTATCCTACCCAGAAAGTACCTAGAACTATCGCCTATCCATCAGCAGCAATCCACTTGCATAGTTAAGATGCTGATAAATTTTTTTTACAATTATTTGACAACAGTTAGAAGCCAGAACTCTTTTCGAATATATCATACGAAACAAATACCATAGTATCCTACCCAGAAAGTACCTAGAAATAACGCCTATCTATCAGCAGATCACACTTGTATAGTTCAGATGCTGATAATTTTTTTTTACAATTATTTGACAACAGTTAGGAGCCAGAACTCTTTTCGAATACATCGAACAATACAAATCCCATAGTATACTACCCAGAAAGTACCTACAACTAACGCCTATCCATCAGCAGATCACACTTGCATAGTTAAGATGCTGATAAAATTTGTTTACAATTATTTGACAACAGTAAGAAGCCAGAATTCTTTTCGAATATATCATGCGAAACAAATACCATAGTATCCTACCCAGAAAGTCCCTAGAACTAACGCCTATCCATCAGCAGATCACACTTGCATAGTTCAGATGCTGATAATTTTATTTTAAAATTGTTTGACAACAGTTAGGAGCCAGAACTCTTTTCGAATACATCGAACAATACAAATTCCATAGTATCCTACCTAGAAAGTACCTAAAAAATAACGCCTATCTATCAGCAGATCACACTTGCATAGTTCAGATGCTGATAATTTTTTTTTACAATTATTTGCTAACAGTCCGGAGCCAGAACTCTTTTCGAATACATCGAACAATACAAATTCTATAGTATCCTACCGAGAAAGTACCTAGAACTAACGCCTATCCATCAGCAGATCACACTTGCATAGTTAAGATGCTGATCAATTTTTTTTACAATTATTTGACAACAGTTAGAAGCCAGAACTCTTTTCGAATACATCGAACAATACAAATCCCATAGTATACTACCCAGAAAATACCTAGAAATACTGCCGATCTATCTGCAGATCACACTTGCATAGTTCAGATGCTGATAATTTTTTTTTACAATTATTTGACAACAGTTAGGAGCCAGAACTCTTTTCGAATACATCGAACAATACAAATTCCATAGTATCCTACCCAGAAAGTACCTAGAACTAACGCCTATCCACCAGCAGATCACACTTGCATAGTTAAGATGCTGATAAATTTTTTTTACAATTATTTGACAACAGTTAGAAGCCAGAACTCTTTTCGAATACATCGAACAATACAAATCCCATAGTATACTACCCAGAAAGTACCTAGAAATAACGCCTATCTATCAGCAGATCACACTTGCATAGTTCAGATGCTGATAATTTTTTTTTACAATTATTTGACAACAGTTAGGAGCCAGAACTCTTTTCGAATACATCGAACAATACAAATTCCATAGTATCCTACCCAGAAAGTACCTAGAACTAACGCCTATCCACCAGCAGATCACACTTGCATAGTTAAGATGCTGATAAATTTTTTTTACAATTATTTGACAACAGTTAGAAGCCAGAACTCTTTTCGAATACATCGAACAATACAAATCCCATAGTATACTACCCAGAAAGTACCTAGAAATAACGCCTATCTATCAGCAGATCACACTTGCATAGTTCAGATGCTGATAATTTTTTTTTACAATTATTTGACAACAGTTAGGAGCCAGAACTCTTTTCGAATACATCGAACAATACAAATTCCATAGTATTCTACCCATAAAGTACCTAGAACTAACGCCTATCCACCAGCAGATCACACTGGCATAGTTAAGATGCTGATAAATTTTTTTTACAATTATTTGACAACAGTTAGAAGCCAGAACTCTTTTCGAATACATCGAACAATACAAATCCCATAGTATACTACCCAGAAAGTACCTAGAAATAACGCCTATCTATCAGCAGATCACACTTGCACAGTTAAGATGCTGATAAATTTTTTTTACAATTATTTGACAACAGTTAGAAGCCAAAACTCTTTTCGAATACATGGAACAATACAAATCCCATAGTATACTACCCAGAAAGTACCTAGAAATAACGCCTATCTATCAGCAGATCACACTTGCATAGTTCGGATGCTGATAATTTTTTTTTACAATTATTTGACAACAGTTAGGAGCCAGAACTCTTTTCGAATACATCGAACAATACAAATCCCATAGTATACTACCCAGAAAGTACCTACAACTAACGCCTATCCATCAGCAGATCACACTTGCATAGTTAAGATGCTGATAAAGTTTGTTTACAATTATTTGACAACAGTAAGAAGCCAGAATTCTTTTCGAATATATCATGCGAAATAAATACCATAGTATCCTACCCAGAAAGTCCCTAGAACTAACGCCTATCCATCAGCAGATCACACTTGCATAGTTCAGATGCTGATAATTTTTTTTCACAATTATTTGACAACAGTTAGGAGCCAGAACTCTTTTCGAATACATCGTACAATACAAATTCCATAGTATCCTACCCAGAAAGTACCTAGAACTAACGCCTATCCATCAGCAGATCACACTTGCATAGTTAAGATGCTGATAAATTTTTTTTACAATTATTTGACAACAGTTAGAAGCCAGAACTCTTTTCGAATACATCGAACAATACAAATCCCATAGTATACTACCCAGAAAGTACCTAGAAATAACGCCTATCTATCAGCAGATCACACTTGCATAGTTCAGATGCTGATAATTTTTTTTTACAATTATTTGACAACAGTTAGGAGCCAGAACTCTTTTCGAATACATCGAACAATACAAATTCCATAGTATCCTACCCAGAAAGTACCTAGAACTAACGCCTATCCACCAGCAGATCACACTTGCATAGTTAAGATGCTGATAAATTTTTTTTACAATTATTTGACAACAGTTAGAAGCCAGAACTCTTTTCGAATACATCGAACAATACAAATCCCATAGTATACTACCCAGAAAGTACCTAGAAATAACGCCTATCTATCAGCAGATCACACTTGCATAGTTCAGATGCTGATAATTTTTTTTTACAATTATTTGACAACAGTTAGGAGCCAGAACTCTTTTCGAATACATCGAACAATACAAATTCCATAGTATTCTATCCAGAAAGTACCTAGAACTAACGCCTATCCACCAGCAGATCACACTTGCATAGTTAAGATGCTGATAAATTTTTTTTACAATTATTTGACAACAGTTAGAAGCCAGAACTCTTTTCGAATACATCGAACAATACAAATCCCATAGTATACTACCCAGAAAGTACCTAGAAATAACGCCTATCTATCAGCAGATCACACTTGCATAGTTCAGATGCTGATAATTTTTTTTTACAATTATTTGACAACAGTTAGGAGCCAGAACTCTTTTCGAATACATCGTACAATACAAATTCCATAGTATCCTACCCAGAAAGTACCTAGAACTAACGCCTATCCATCAGCAGATCACACTTGCATAGTTAAGATGCTGATAAATTTTTTTTACAATTATTTGACAACAGTTAGAAGCCAGAACTCTTTTCGAATACATCGAACAATACAAATCCCATAGTATACTACCCAGAAAGTATCTAGAAATAACGCCTATCTATCAGCAGATCACACTTGCATAGTTCAGATGCTGATAATTTTTTTTTACAATTATTTGACAACAGTTAGGAGCCAGAACTCTTTTTGAATACATCGAACAATACAAATTCCATAGTATCCTACCCAGAAAGTACCTAGAACTAACGCCTCTCCACCAGCAGATCACACTTGCACAGTTAAGATGCTGATAATTTTTTTTTACAATTATTTGACAACAGTTAGAAGCCAAAACTCTTTTCGAATACATGGAACAATACAAATCCCATAGTATACTACCCAGAAAGTACCTAGAAATAACGCCTATCTATCAGCAGATCACACTTGCATAGTTCAGATGCTGATAATTTTTTTTTACAATTATTTGACAACAGTTAGGAGCCAGAACTCTTTTCGAATACATCGAACAATACAAATCCCATAGTATACTACCCAGAAAGTACCTACAACTAACGCCTATCCATCAGCAGATCACACTTGCATAGTTAAGATGCTGATAAAGTTTGTTTACAATTATTTGACAACAGTAAGAAGCCAGAATTCTTTTCGAATATATCATGCGAAATAAATACCATAGTATCCTACCCAGAAAGTCCCTAGAACTAACGCCTATCCATCAGCAGATCACACTTGCATAGTTCAGATGCTGATAATTTTTTTTCACAATTATTTGACAACAGTTAGGAGCCAGAACTCTTTTCGAATACATCGTACAATACAAATTCCATAGTATCCTACCCAGAAAGTACCTAGAACTAACGCCTATCCATCAGCAGATCACACTTGCATAGTTAAGATGCTGATAAATTTTTTTTACAATTATTTGACAACAGTTAGAAGCCAGAACTCTTTTCGAATACATCGAACAATACAAATCCCATAGTATCCTACCCAGAAAGTACCTAGAACTAACGCCTATCCATCAGCAGATCACACTTGCATAGTTAAGATGCTGATAAATTTTTTTTACAATTATTTGACAACAGTTAGAAGCCAGAACTCTTTTCGAATACATCGAACAATACAAATCCCATAGTATACTACCCAGAAAGTATCTAGAAATAACGCCTATCTATCAGCAGATCACACTTGCATAGTTCAGATGCTGATAATTTTTTTTTACAATTATTTGACAACAGTTAGGAGCCAGAACTCTTTTTGAATACATCGAACAATACAAATTCCATAGTATCCTACCCAGAAAGTACCTAGAACTAACGCCTCTCCACCAGCAGATCACACTTGCACAGTTAAGATGCTGATAAATTTTTTTTACAATTATTTGACAACAGTTAGAAGCCAAAACTCTTTTCGAATACATGGAACAATACAAATCCCATAGTATACTACCCAGAAAGTACCTAGAAATAACGCCTATCTATCAGCAGATCACACTTGCATAGTTCAGATGCTGATAATTTTTTTTTACAATTATTTGACAACAGTTAGGAGCCAGAACTCTTTTCGAATACATCGAACAATACAAATCCCATAGTATACTACCCAGAAAGTACCTACAACTAACGCCTATCCATCAGCAGATCACACTTGCATAGTTAAGATGCTGATAAAGTTTGTTTACAATTATTTGACAACAGTAAGAAGCCAGAATTCTTTTCGAATATATCATGCGAAATAAATACCATAGTATCCTACCCAGAAAGTCCCTAGAACTAACGCCTATCCATCAGCAGATCACACTTGCATAGTTCAGATGCTGATAATTTTTTTTCACAATTATTTGACAACAGTTAGGAGCCAGAACTCTTTTCGAATACATCGTACAATACAAATTCCATAGTATCCTACCCAGAAAGTACCTAGAACTAACGCCTATCCATCAGCAGATCACACTTGCATAGTTAAGATGCTGATAAATTTTTTTTACAATTATTTGACAACAGTTAGAAGCCAGAACTCTTTTCGAATACATCGAACAATACAAATCCCATAGTATACTACCCAGAAAGTACCTAGAAATAACGCCTATCTATCAGCAGATCACACTTGCATAGTTCAGATGCTGATAATTTTTTTTTACAATTATTTGACAACAGTTAGGAGCCAGAACTCTTTTCGAATACATCGAACAATACAAATTCCATAGTATCCTACCCAGAAAGTACCTAGAACTAACGCCTATCCACCAGCAGATCACACTTGCATAGTTAAGATGCTGATAAATTTTTTTTACAATTATTTGACAACAGTTAGAAGCCAGAACTCTTTTCGAATACATCGAACAATACAAATCCCATAGTATACTACCCAGAAAGTACCTAGAAATAACGCCTATCTATCAGCAGATCACACTTGCATAGTTCAGATGCTGATAATTTTTTTTTACAATTATTTGACAACAGTTAGGAGCCAGAACTCTTTTCGAATACATCGAACAATACAAATTCCATAGTATTCTACCCAGAAAGTACCTAGAACTAACGCCTATCCACCAGCAGATCACACTTGCATAGTTAAGATGCTGATAAATTTTTTTTACAATTATTTGACAACAGTTAGAAGCCAGAACTCTTTTCGAATACATCGAACAATACAAATCCCATAGTATACTACCCAGAAAGTACCTAGAAATAACGCCTATCTATCAGCAGATCACACTTGCATAGTTCAGATGCTGATAATTTTTTTTTACAATTATTTGACAACAGTTAGGAGCCAGAACTCTTTTCGAATACATCGTACAATACAAATTCCATAGTATCCTACCCAGAAAGTACCTAGAACTAACGCCTATCCATCAGCAGATCACACTTGCATAGTTAAGATGCTGATAAATTTTTTTTACAATTATTTGACAACAGTTAGAAGCCAGAACTCTTTTCGAATACATCATACGAAACAAATACCATAGTATCCTACCCAAAAAGTACCTAGAACTAACGCCTATCCATCAGCAGATCACACTTGCATAGTTAAGATGCTGATAAATTTTTTTTACAATTATTTGACAACAGTTAGAAGCCAGAACTCTTTTCGAATACATCGAACAATACAAATCCCATAGTATACTACCCAGAAAGTATCTAGAAATAACGCCTATCTATCAGCAGATCACACTTGCATAGTTCAGATGCTGATAATTTTTTTTTACAATTATTTGACAACAGTTAGGAGCCAGAACTCTTTTTGAATACATCGAACAATACAAATTCCATAGTATCCTACCCAGAAAGTACCTAGAACTAACGCCTCTCCACCAGCAGATCACACTTGCACAGTTAAGATGCTGATAAATTTTTTTTACAATTATTTGACAACAGTTAGAAGCCAAAACTCTTTTCGAATACATGGAACAATACAAATCCCATAGTATACTACCCAGAAAGTACCTAGAAATAACGCCTATCTATCAGCAGATCACACTTGCATAGTTCAGATGCTGATAATTTTTTTTTACAATTATTTGACAACAGTTAGGAGCCAGAACTCTTTTCGAATACATCGAACAATACAAATCCCATAGTATACTACCCAGAAAGTACCTACAACTAACGCCTATCCATCAGCAGATCACACTTGCATAGTTAAGATGCTGATAAAGTTTGTTTACAATTATTTGACAACAGTAAGAAGCCAGAATTCTTTTCGAATATATCATGCGAAATAAATACCATAGTATCCTACCCAGAAAGTCCCTAGAACTAACGCCTATCCATCAGCAGATCACACTTGCATAGTTCAGATGCTGATAATTTTATTTTAAAATTATTTGACAACAGTTAGGAGCCAGAACTCTTTTCGAATACATCGAACAATACAAATTCCATAGTATCCTACCCAGAAAGTACCTAAAAAATAACGCCTACCTATCAGCAGATCACACTTGCATAGTTCAGATGCTGATAATTTTTTTTTACAATTATTTGCTAACAGTTAGGAACCAGAACTCTTTTCGAATACATCGAACAATACAAATTCTATAGTATCCTACCCAGAAAGTACCTAGAACTAACGCCTATCCATCAGCAGAGCACACTTGCATAGTTAAGATGCTGATAAATTTTTTTTACAATTATTTGACAACAGTTAGAAGCCAGAACTCTTTTCGAATAAATCGAACAATACAAATCCCATAGTATACTACCCAGAAAGTACCTAGAAATAACGCCTATCTATCAGCAGATCACACTTGCATAGTTCAGATGCTGATAAATTTTTTTTACAATTATTTGACAACAGTTAGAAGCCAGAACTCTTTTCGAATACATCGAACAATACAAATCCCATAGTATACTACCCAGAAAGTACCTAGAAATAACGCCTATCTATCAACAGATCACACTTGCATAGTTCAGATGCTGATAATTTTTTTTTACAATTATTTGACAACAGTTAGGAGCCAGAACTCTTTTCGAATACATCGAACAATACAAATTCCATAGTATCCTACCCAGAAAGTACCTAGAACTAACGCCTATCCACCAGCAGATCACACCTGCATAGTTAAGATGCTGATAAATTTTTTTTACAATTATTTGACAACAGTTAGAAGCCAGAACTCTTTTCGAATACATCGAACAATACAAATCCCATAGTATACTACCCAGAAAGTACCTAGAAATAACGCCTATCTATCAGCAGATCACACTTGTATAGTTCAGATGCTGATAATTTTTTTTTACAATTATTTGACAACAGTTAGGAGCCAGAACTCTTTTCGAATACATCGAACAATACAAATCCCATAGTATACTACCCAGAAAGTACCTACAACTAACGCCTATCCATCAGCAGATCACACTTGCATAGTTAAGATGCTGATAAAATTTGTTTACAAATATTTGACAACAGTAAGAAGCCAGAATTCTTTTCGAATATATCATGCGAAACAAATACCATAGTATCCTACCCAGAAAGTCCCTAGAACTAACGCCTATCCATCAGCAGATCACACTTGCATAGTTCAGATGCTGATAATTTTATTTTAAAATTATTTGACAACAGTTAGGAGCCAGAACTCTTTTCGAATACATCGAACAATACAAATTCCATAGTATCCTACCTAGAAAGTACCTAAAAATTAACGCCTATCTATCAGCAGATCACACTTGCATAGTTCAGATGCTGATAATTTTTTTTTACAATTATTTGACAACAGTTAGGAGCCAGAACTCTTTTCGAATACATCGAACAATACAAATTCCATAGTATCCTACCCAGAAAGTACCTAGAACTAACGCCTATCCACCAGCAGATCACACCTGCATAGTTAAGATGCTGATAAATTTTTTTTACAATTATTTGACAACAGTTAGAAGCCAGAACTCTTTTCGAATACATCGAACAATACAAATCCCATAGTATACTACCCAGAAAGTACCTAGAAATAACGCCTATCTATCAGCGGATCACACTTGTATAGTTCAGATGCTGATAATTTTTTTTTACAATTATTTGACACCAGTTAGGAGCCAGAACTCTTTTCGAATACATCGAACAATACAAATCCCATAGTATACTACCCAGAAAGTACCTACAACTAACGCCTATCCATCAGCAGATCACACTTGCATAGTTAAGATGCTGATAAAATTTGTTTACAATTATTTGACAACAGTAAGAAGCCAGAATTCTTTTCGAATATATCATGCGAAACAAATACCATAGTATCCTACCCAGAAAGTCCCTAGAACTAACGCCTATCCATCAGCAGATCACACTTGCATAGTTCAGATGCTGATAATTTTATTTTAAAATTATTTGACAACAGTTAGGAGCCAGAACTCTTTTCGAATACATCGAACAATACAAATTCCATAGTATCCTACCTAGAAAGTACCTAAAAATTAACGCCTATTTATCAGCAGATCACACTTGCATAGTTCAGATGCTGATAATTTTTTTTTACAATTATTTGCTAACAGTCCGGAGCCAGAACTCTTTTCGAATACATCGAACAATACAAATTCTATAGTATCCTACCCAGAAAGTACCTAGAACTAACGCCTATCCATCAGCAGATCACACTTGCATAGTTAAGATGCTGATAAATTTTTTTTACAATTATTTGACAACAGTTAGAAGCCAGAACTCTTTTCGAATACATCGAACAATACAAATCCCATAGTATACTACCCAGAAAGTACCTAGGAATAACGCCTATCTATCAGCAGATCACACTTGCATCATTCAGATGCTGATAATTTTATTTTAAAATTATTTGACAACAGTTAGGAGCCAGAACTCTTTTCGAATACATCGAACAATACAAATTCCATAGTATCCTACCCAGAAGGTACCTAGAACTAACGCCTATCCACCAGCAGATCACACTTGCATAGTTAAGATGCTGATAAATTTTTTTTACAATTATTTGACAACAGTTAGAAGCCAGAACTCTTTTCGAATACATCATACGAAACAAATACCATAGTATCCTACCCAAAAAGTACCTAGTACTAACGCCTATCCATCAGCAGATCACACTTGCATAGTTAAGATGCTGATAAATTTTTTTTACAATTATTTGACAACAGTTAGAAGCCAGAACTCTTTTCGAATACATCGAACAATACAAATCCCATAGTATACTACCCAGAAAGTATCTAGAAATAACGCCTATCTATCAGCAGATCACACTTGCATAGTTCAGATGCTGATAATTTTTTTTTACAATTATTTGACAACAGTTAGGAGCCAGAACTCTTTTTGAATACATCGAACAATACAAATTCCATAGTATCCTACCCAGAAAGTACCTAGAACTAACGCCTCTCCACCAGCAGATCACACTTGCACAGTTAAGATGCTGATAAATTTTTTTTACAATTATTTGACAACAGTTAGAAGCCAAAACTCTTTTCGAATACATGGAACAATACAAATCCCATAGTATACTACCCAGAAAGTACCTAGAAATAACGCCTATCTATCAGCAGATCACACTTGCATAGTTCAGATGCTGATAATTTTTTTTTACAATTATTTGACAACAGTTAGGAGCCAGAACTCTTTTCGAATACATCGAACAATACAAATCCCATAGTATACTACCCAGAAAGTACCTACAACTAACGCCTATCCATCAGCAGATCACACTTGCATAGTTCAGATGCTGATAATTTTTTTTTACAATTATTTGACAACAGTAAGAAGCCAGAATTCTTTTCGAATATATCATGCGAAATAAATACCATAGTATCCTACCCAGAAAGTCCCTAGAACTAACGCCTATCCATCAGCAGATCACACTTGCATAGTTCAGATGCTGATAATTTTATTTTAAAATTATTTGACAACAGTTAGGAGCCAGAACTCTTTTCGAATACATCGAACAATACAAATTCCATAGTATCCTACCCAGAAAGTACCTAAAAAATAACGCCTACCTATCAGCAGATCACACTTGCATAGTTCAGATGCTGATAATTTTTTTTTACAATTATTTGCTAACAGTTAGGAGCCAGAACTCTTTTCGAATACATCGAACAATACAAATTCTATAGTATCCTACCCAGAAAGTACCTAGAACTAACGCCTATCCATCAGCAGAGCACACTTGCATAGTTAAGATGCTGATAAATTTTTTTTACAATTATTTGACAACAGTTAGAAGCCAGAACTCTTTTCGAATAAATCGAACAATACAAATCCCATAGTATACTACCCAGAAAGTACCTAGAAATAACGCCTATCTATCAGCAGATCACACTTGCATAGTTCAGATGCTGATAAATTTTTTTTACAATTATTTGACAACAGTTAGAAGCCAGAACTCTTTTCGAATACATCGAACAATACAAATCCCATAGTATACTACCCAGAAAGTACCTAGAAATAACGCCTATCTATCAACAGATCACACTTGCATAGTTCAGATGCTGATAATTTTTTTTTACAATTATTTGACAACAGTTAGGAGCCAGAACTCTTTTCGAATACATCGAACAATACAAATTCCATAGTATCCTACCCAGAAAGTACCTAGAACTAACGCCTATCCACCAGCAGATCACACCTGCATAGTTAAGATGCTGATAAATTTTTTTTACAATTATTTGACAACAGTTAGAAGCCAGAACTCTTTTCGAATACATCGAACAATACAAATCCCATAGTATACTACCCAGAAAGTACCTAGAAATAACGCCTATCTATCAGCAGATCACACTTGTATAGTTCAGATGCTGATAATTTTTTTTTACAATTATTTGACAACAGTTAGGAGCCAGAACTCTTTTCGAATACATCGAACAATACAAATCCCATAGTATACTACCCAGAAAGTACCTACAACTAACGCCTATCCATCAGCAGATCACACTTGCATAGTTAAGATGCTGATAAAATTTGTTTACAAATATTTGACAACAGTAAGAAGCCAGAATTCTTTTCGAATATATCATGCGAAACAAATACCATAGTATCCTACCCAGAAAGTCCCTAGAACTAACGCCTATCCATCAGCAGATCACACTTGCATAGTTCAGATGCTGATAATTTTATTTTAAAATTATTTGACAACAGTTAGGAGCCAGAACTCTTTTCGAATACATCGAACAATACAAATTCCATAGTATCCTACCTAGAAAGTACCTAAAAATTAACGCCTATCTATCAGCAGATCACACTTGCATAGTTCAGATGCTGATAATTTTTTTTTACAATTATTTGACAACAGTTAGGAGCCAGAACTCTTTTCGAATACATCGAACAATACAAATTCCATAGTATCCTACCCAGAAAGTACCTAGAACTAACGCCTATCCACCAGCAGATCACACCTGCATAGTTAAGATGCTGATAAATTTTTTTTACAATTATTTGACAACAGTTAGAAGCCAGAACTCTTTTCGAATACATCGAACAATACAAATCCCATAGTATACTACCCAGAAAGTACCTAGAAATAACGCCTATCTATCAGCGGATCACACTTGTATAGTTCAGATGCTGATAATTTTTTTTTACAATTATTTGACACCAGTTAGGAGCCAGAACTCTTTTCGAATACATCGAACAATACAAATCCCATAGTATACTACCCAGAAAGTACCTACAACTAACGCCTATCCATCAGCAGATCACACTTGCATAGTTAAGATGCTGATAAAATTTGTTTACAATTATTTGACAACAGTAAGAAGCCAGAATTCTTTTCGAATATATCATGCGAAACAAATACCATAGTATCCTACCCAGAAAGTCCCTAGAACTAACGCCTATCCATCAGCAGATCACACTTGCATAGTTCAGATGCTGATAATTTTATTTTAAAATTATTTGACAACAGTTAGGAGCCAGAACTCTTTTCGAATACATCGAACAATACAAATTCCATAGTATCCTACCTAGAAAGTACCTAAAAATTAACGCCTATTTATCAGCAGATCACACTTGCATAGTTCAGATGCTGATAATTTTTTTTTACAATTATTTGCTAACAGTCCGGAGCCAGAACTCTTTTCGAATACATCGAACAATACAAATTCTATAGTATCCTACCCAGAAAGTACCTAGAACTAACGCCTATCCATCAGCAGATCACACTTGCATAGTTAAGATGCTGATAAATTTTTTTTACAATTATTTGACAACAGTTAGAAGCCAGAACTCTTTTCGAATACATCGAACAATACAAATCCCATAGTATACTACCCAGAAAGTACCTAGGAATAACGCCTATCTATCAGCAGATCACACTTGCATCATTCAGATGCTGATAATTTTATTTTAAAATTATTTGACAACAGTTAGGAGCCAGAACTCTTTTCGAATACATCGAACAATACAAATTCCATAGTATCCTACCCAGAAGGTACCTAGAACTAACGCCTATCCACCAGCAGATCACACTTGCATAGTTAAGATGCTGATAAATTTTTTTTACAATTATTTGACAACAGTTAGAAGCCAGAACTCTTTTCGAATACATCATACGAAACAAATACCATAGTATCCTACCCAAAAAGTACCTAGTACTAACGCCTATCCATCAGCAGATCACACTTGCATAGTTAAGATGCTGATAAATTTTTTTTACAATTATTTGACAACAGTTAGAAGCCAGAACTCTTTTCGAATACATCGAACAATACAAATCCCATAGTATACTACCCAGAAAGTATCTAGAAATAACGCCTATCTATCAGCAGATCACACTTGCATAGTTCAGATGCTGATAATTTTTTTTTACAATTATTTGACAACAGTTAGGAGCCAGAACTCTTTTTGAATACATCGAACAATACAAATTCCATAGTATCCTACCCAGAAAGTACCTAGAACTAACGCCTCTCCACCAGCAGATCACACTTGCACAGTTAAGATGCTGATAAATTTTTTTTACAATTATTTGACAACAGTTAGAAGCCAAAACTCTTTTCGAATACATGGAACAATACAAATCCCATAGTATACTACCCAGAAAGTACCTAGAAATAACGCCTATCTATCAGCAGATCACACTTGCATAGTTCAGATGCTGATAATTTTTTTTTACAATTATTTGACAACAGTTAGGAGCCAGAACTCTTTTCGAATACATCGAACAATACAAATCCCATAGTATACTACCCAGAAAGTACCTACAACTAACGCCTATCCATCAGCAGATCACACTTGCATAGTTCAGATGCTGATAATTTTTTTTTACAATTATTTGACAACAGTAAGAAGCCAGAATTCTTTTCGAATATATCATGCGAAATAAATACCATAGTATCCTACCCAGAAAGTCCCTAGAACTAACGCCTATCCATCAGCAGATCACACTTGCATAGTTCAGATGCTGATAATTTTATTTTAAAATTATTTGACAACAGTTAGGAGCCAGAACTCTTTTCGAATACATCGAACAATACAAATTCCATAGTATCCTACCCAGAAAGTACCTAAAAAATAACGCCTACCTATCAGCAGATCACACTTGCATAGTTCAGATGCTGATAATTTTTTTTTACAATTATTTGCTAACAGTTAGGAGCCAGAACTCTTTTCGAATACATCGAACAATACAAATTCTATAGTATCCTACCCAGAAAGTACCTAGAACTAACGCCTATCCATCAGCAGAGCACACTTGCATAGTTAAGATGCTGATAAATTTTTTTTACAATTATTTGACAACAGTTAGAAGCCAGAACTCTTTTCGAATAAATCGAACAATACAAATCCCATAGTATACTACCCAGAAAGTACCTAGAAATAACGCCTATCTATCAGCAGATCACACTTGCATAGTTCAGATGCTGATAAATTTTTTTTACAATTATTTGACAACAGTTAGAAGCCAGAACTCTTTTCGAATACATCGAACAATACAAATCCCATAGTATACTACCCAGAAAGTACCTAGAAATAACGCCTATCTATCAACAGATCACACTTGCATAGTTCAGATGCTGATAATTTTTTTTTACAATTATTTGACAACAGTTAGGAGCCAGAACTCTTTTCGAATACATCGAACAATACAAATTCCATAGTATCCTACCCAGAAAGTACCTAGAACTAACGCCTATCCACCAGCAGATCACACCTGCATAGTTAAGATGCTGATAAATTTTTTTTACAATTATTTGACAACAGTTAGAAGCCAGAACTCTTTTCGAATACATCGAACAATACAAATCCCATAGTATACTACCCAGAAAGTACCTAGAAATAACGCCTATCTATCAGCAGATCACACTTGTATAGTTCAGATGCTGATAATTTTTTTTTACAATTATTTGACAACAGTTAGGAGCCAGAACTCTTTTCGAATACATCGAACAATACAAATCCCATAGTATACTACCCAGAAAGTACCTACAACTAACGCCTATCCATCAGCAGATCACACTTGCATAGTTAAGATGCTGATAAAATTTGTTTACAAATATTTGACAACAGTAAGAAGCCAGAATTCTTTTCGAATATATCATGCGAAACAAATACCATAGTATCCTACCCAGAAAGTCCCTAGAACTAACGCCTATCCATCAGCAGATCACACTTGCATAGTTCAGATGCTGATAATTTTATTTTAAAATTATTTGACAACAGTTAGGAGCCAGAACTCTTTTCGAATACATCGAACAATACAAATTCCATAGTATCCTACCTAGAAAGTACCTAAAAATTAACGCCTATCTATCAGCAGATCACACTTGCATAGTTCAGATGCTGATAATTTTTTTTTACAATTATTTGACAACAGTTAGGAGCCAGAACTCTTTTCGAATACATCGAACAATACAAATTCCATAGTATCCTACCCAGAAAGTACCTAGAACTAACGCCTATCCACCAGCAGATCACACCTGCATAGTTAAGATGCTGATAAATTTTTTTTACAATTATTTGACAACAGTTAGAAGCCAGAACTCTTTTCGAATACATCGAACAATACAAATCCCATAGTATACTACCGAGAAAGTACCTAGAAATAACGCCTATCTATCAGCGGATCACACTTGTATAGTTCAGATGCTGATAATTTTTTTTTACAATTATTTGACACCAGTTAGGAGCCAGAACTCTTTTCGAATACATCGAACAATACAAATCCCATAGTATACTACCCAGAAAGTACCTACAACTAACGCCTATCCATCAGCAGATCACACTTGCATAGTTAAGATGCTGATAAAATTTGTTTACAATTATTTGACAACAGTAAGAAGCCAGAATTCTTTTCGAATATATCATGCGAAACAAATACCATAGTATCCTACCCAGAAAGTCCCTAGAACTAACGCCTATCCATCAGCAGATCACACTTGCATAGTTCAGATGCTGATAATTTTATTTTAAAATTATTTGACAACAGTTAGGAGCCAGAACTCTTTTCGAATACATCGAACAATACAAATTCCATAGTATCCTACCTAGAAAGTACCTAAAAATTAACGCCTATTTATCAGCAGATCACACTTGCATAGTTCAGATGCTGATAATTTTTTTTTACAATTATTTGCTAACAGTCCGGAGCCAGAACTCTTTTCGAATACATCGAACAATACAAATTCTATAGTATCCTACCCAGAAAGTACCTAGAACTAACGCCTATCCATCAGCAGATCACACTTGCATAGTTAAGATGCTGATAAATTTTTTTTACAATTATTTGACAACAGTTAGAAGCCAGAACTCTTTTCGAATACATCGAACAATACAAATCCCATAGTATACTACCCAGAAAGTACCTAGGAATAACGCCTATCTATCAGCAGATCACACTTGCATCATTCAGATCCTGATAATTTTTTTTTACAATTATTTGACAACAGTTAGGAGCCAGAACTCTTTTCGAATACATCGAACAATACAAATTCCATAGTATCCTACCCAGAAGGTACCTAGAACTAACGCCTATCCACCAGCAGATCACACTTGCATAGTTAAGATGCTGATAAATTTTTTTTACAATTATTTGACAACAGTTAGAAGCCAGAACTCTTTTCGAATACATCATACGAAACAAATACCATAGTATCCTACCCAAAAAGTACCTAGAACTAACGCCTATCCATCAGCAGATCACACTTGCATAGTTAAGATGCTGATAAATTTTTTTTACAATTATTTGACAACAGTTAGAAGCCAGAACTCTTTTCGAATACATCGAACAATACAAATCCCATAGTATACTACCCAGAAAGTATCTAGAAATAACGCCTATCTATCAGCAGATCACACTTGCATAGTTCAGATGCTGATAATTTTTTTTTACAATTATTTGACAACAGTTAGGAGCCAGAACTCTTTTTGAATACATCGAACAATACAAATTCCATAGTATCCTACCCAGAAAGTACCTAGAACTAACGCCTCTCCACCAGCAGATCACACTTGCACAGTTAAGATGCTGATAAATTTTTTTTACAATTATTTGACAACAGTTAGAAGCCAAAACTCTTTTCGAATACATGGAACAATACAAATCCCATAGTATACTACCCAGAAAGTACCTAGAAATAACGCCTATCTATCAGCAGATCACACTTGCATAGTTCAGATGCTGATAATTTTTTTTTACAATTATTTGACAACAGTTAGGAGCCAGAACTCTTTTCGAATACATCGAACAATACAAATCCCATAGTATACTACCCAGAAAGTACCTACAACTAACGCCTATCCATCAGCAGATCACACTTGCATAGTTCAGATGCTGATAATTTTTTTTTACAATTATTTGACAACAGTAAGAAGCCAGAATTCTTTTCGAATATATCATGCGAAATAAATACCATAGTATCCTACCCAGAAAGTCCCTAGAACTAACGCCTATCCATCAGCAGATCACACTTGCATAGTTCAGATGCTGATAATTTTATTTTAAAATTATTTGACAACAGTTAGGAGCCAGAACTCTTTTCGAATACATCGAACAATACAAATTCCATAGTATCCTACCCAGAAAGTACCTAAAAAATAACGCCTACCTATCAGCAGATCACACTTGCATAGTTCAGATGCTGATAATTTTTTTTTACAATTATTTGCTAACAGTTAGGAGCCAGAACTCTTTTCGAATACATCGAACAATACAAATTCTATAGTATCCTACCCAGAAAGTACCTAGAATTAACGCCTATCCATCAGCAGAGCACACTTGCATAGTTAAGATGCTGATAAATTTTTTTTACAATTATTTGACAACAGTTAGAAGCCAGAACTCTTTTCGAATAAATCGAACAATACAAATCCCATAGTATACTACCCAGAAAGTACCTAGAAATAACGCCTATCTATCAGCAGATCACACTTGCATAGTTCAGATGCTGATAAATTTTTTTTACAATTATTTGACAACAGTTAGAAGCCAGAACTCTTTTCGAATACATCGAACAATACAAATCCCATAGTATACTACCCAGAAAGTACCTAGAAATAACGCCTATCTATCAACAGATCACACTTGCATAGTTCAGATGCTGATAATTTTTTTTACAATTATTTGACAACAGTTAGGAGCCAGAACTCTTTTCGAATACATCGAACAATACAAATTCCATAGTATCCTACCCAGAAAGTACCTAGAACTAACGCCTATCCACCAGCAGATCACACCTGCATAGTTAAGATGCTGATAAATTTTTTTTACAATTATTTGACAACAGTTAGAAGCCAGAACTCTTTTCGAATACATCGAACAATACAAATCCCATAGTATACTACCCAGAAAGTACCTAGAAATAACGCCTATCTATCAGCAGATCACACTTGTATAGTTCAGATGCTGATAATTTTTTTTTACAATTATTTGACAACAGTTAGGAGCCAGAACTCTTTTCGAATACATCGAACAATACAAATCCCATAGTATACTACCCAGAAAGTACCTACAACTAACGCCTATCCATCAGCAGATCACACTTGCATAGTTAAGATGCTGATAAAATTTGTTTACAAATATTTGACAACAGTAAGAAGCCAGAATTCTTTTCGAATATATCATGCGAAACAAATACCATAGTATCCTACCCAGAAAGTCCCTAGAACTAACGCCTATCCATCAGCAGATCACACTTGCATAGTTCAGATGCTGATAATTTTATTTTAAAATTATTTGACAACAGTTAGGAGCCAGAACTCTTTTCGAATACATCGAACAATACAAATTCCATAGTATCCTACCTAGAAAGTACCTAAAAATTAACGCCTATCTATCAGCAGATCACACTTGCATAGTTCAGATGCTGATAATTTTTTTTTACAATTATTTGACAACAGTTAGGAGCCAGAACTCTTTTCGAATACATCGAACAATACAAATTCCATAGTATCCTACCCAGAAAGTACCTAGAACTAACGCCTATCCACCAGCAGATCACACCTGCATAGTTAAGATGCTGATAAATTTTTTTTACAATTATTTGACAACAGTTAGAAGCCAGAACTCTTTTCGAATACATCGAACAATACAAATCCCATAGTATACTACCCAGAAAGTACCTAGAAATAACGCCTATCTATCAGCGGATCACACTTGTATAGTTCAGATGCTGATAATTTTTTTTTACAATTATTTGACACCAGTTAGGAGCCAGAACTCTTTTCGAATACATCGAACAATACAAATCCCATAGTATACTACCCAGAAAGTACCTACAACTAACGCCTATCCATCAGCAGATCACACTTGCATAGTTAAGATGCTGATAAAATTTGTTTACAATTATTTGACAACAGTAAGAAGCCAGAATTCTTTTCGAATATATCATGCGAAACAAATACCATAGTATCCTACCCAGAAAGTCCCTAGAACTAACGCCTATCCATCAGCAGATCACACTTGCATAGTTCAGATGCTGATAATTTTATTTTAAAATTATTTGACAACAGTTAGGAGCCAGAACTCTTTTCGAATACATCGAACAATACAAATTCCATAGTATCCTACCTAGAAAGTACCTAAAAATTAACGCCTATTTATCAGCAGATCACACTTGCATAGTTCAGATGCTGATAATTTTTTTTTACAATTATTTGCTAACAGTCCGGAGCCAGAACTCTTTTCGAATACATCGAACAATACAAATTCTATAGTATCCTACCCAGAAAGTACCTAGAACTAACGCCTATCCATCAGCAGATCACACTTGCATAGTTAAGATGCTGATAAATTTTTTTTACAATTATTTGACAACAGTTAGAAGCCAGAACTCTTTTCGAATACATCGAACAATACAAATCCCATAGTATACTACCCAGAAAGTACCTAGGAATAACGCCTATCTATCAGCAGATCACACTTGCATCATTCAGATGCTGATAATTTTATTTTAAAATTATTTGACAACAGTTAGGAGCCAGAACTCTTTTCGAATACATCGAACAATACAAATTCCATAGTATCCTACCCAGAAGGTACCTAGAACTAACGCCTATCCACCAGCAGATCACACTTGCATAGTTAAGATGCTGATAAATTTTTTTTACAATTATTTGACAACAGTTAGAAGCCAGAACTCTTTTCGAATACATCATACGAAACAAATACCATAGTATCCTACCCAAAAAGTACCTAGTACTAACGCCTATCCATCAGCAGATCACACTTGCATAGTTAAGATGCTGATAAATTTTTTTTACAATTATTTGACAACAGTTAGAAGCCAGAACTCTTTTCGAATACATCGAACAATACAAATCCCATAGTATACTACCCAGAAAGTATCTAGAAATAACGCCTATCTATCAGCAGATCACACTTGCATAGTTCAGATGCTGATAATTTTTTTTTACAATTATTTGACAACAGTTAGGAGCCAGAACTCTTTTTGAATACATCGAACAATACAAATTCCATAGTATCCTACCCAGAAAGTACCTAGAACTAACGCCTCTCCACCAGCAGATCACACTTGCACAGTTAAGATGCTGATAAATTTTTTTTACAATTATTTGACAACAGTTAGAAGCCAAAACTCTTTTCGAATACATGGAACAATACAAATCCCATAGTATACTACCCAGAAAGTACCTAGAAATAACGCCTATCTATCAGCAGATCACACTTGCATAGTTCAGATGCTGATAATTTTTTTTTACAATTATTTGACAACAGTTAGGAGCCAGAACTCTTTTCGAATACATCGAACAATACAAATCCCATAGTATACTACCCAGAAAGTACCTACAACTAACGCCTATCCATCAGCAGATCACACTTGCATAGTTCAGATGCTGATAATTTTTTTTTACAATTATTTGACAACAGTAAGAAGCCAGAATTCTTTTCGAATATATCATGCGAAATAAATACCATAGTATCCTACCCAGAAAGTCCCTAGAACTAACGCCTATCCATCAGCAGATCACACTTGCATAGTTCAGATGCTGATAATTTTATTTTAAAATTATTTGACAACAGTTAGGAGCCAGAACTCTTTTCGAATACATCGAACAATACAAATTCCATAGTATCCTACCCAGAAAGTACCTAAAAAATAACGCCTACCTATCAGCAGATCACACTTGCATAGTTCAGATGCTGATAATTTTTTTTTACAATTATTTGCTAACAGTTAGGAGCCAGAACTCTTTTAGAATACATCGAACAATACAAATTCTATAGTATCCTACCCAGAAAGTACCTAGAACTAACGCCTATCCATCAGCAGAGCACACTTGCATAGTTAAGATGCTGATAAATTTTTTTTACAATTATTTGACAACAGTTAGAAGCCAGAACTCTTTTCGAATAAATCGAACAATACAAATCCCATAGTATACTACCCAGAAAGTACCTAGAAATAACGCCTATCTATCAGCAGATCACACTTGCATAGTTCAGATGCTGATAAATTTTTTTTACAATTATTTGACAACAGTTAGAAGCCAGAACTCTTTTCGAATACATCGAACAATACAAATCCCATAGTATACTACCCAGAAAGTACCTAGAAATAACGCCTATCTATCAACAGATCACACTTGCATAGTTCAGATGCTGATAATTTTTTTTTACAATTATTTGACAACAGTTAGGAGCCAGAACTCTTTTCGAATACATCGAACAATACAAATTCCATAGTATCCTACCCAGAAAGTACCTAGAACTAACGCCTATCCACCAGCAGATCACACCTGCATAGTTAAGATGCTGATAAATTTTTTTTACAATTATTTGACAACAGTTAGAAGCCAGAACTCTTTTCGAATACATCGAACAATACAAATCCCATAGTATACTACCCAGAAAGTACCTAGAAATAACGCCTATCTATCAGCAGATCACACTTGTATAGTTCAGATGCTGATAATTTTTTTTTACAATTATTTGACAACAGTTAGGAGCCAGAACTCTTTTCGAATACATCGAACAATACAAATCCCATAGTATACTACCCAGAAAGTACCTACAACTAACGCCTATCCATCAGCAGATCACACTTGCATAGTTAAGATGCTGATAAAATTTGTTTACAAATATTTGACAACAGTAAGAAGCCAGAATTCTTTTCGAATATATCATGCGAAACAAATACCATAGTATCCTACCCAGAAAGTCCCTAGAACTAACGCCTATCCATCAGCAGATCACACTTGCATAGTTCAGATGCTGATAATTTTATTTTAAAATTATTTGACAACAGTTAGGAGCCAGAACTCTTTTCGAATACATCGAACAATACAAATTCCATAGTATCCTACCTAGAAAGTACCTAAAAATTAACGCCTATCTATCAGCAGATCACACTTGCATAGTTCAGATGCTGATAATTTTTTTTTACAATTATTTGACAACAGTTAGGAGCCAGAACTCTTTTCGAATACATCGAACAATACAAATTCCATAGTATCCTACCCAGAAAGTACCTAGAACTAACGCCTATCCACCAGCAGATCACACCTGCATAGTTAAGATGCTGATAAATTTTTTTTACAATTATTTGACAACAGTTAGAAGCCAGAACTCTTTTCGAATACATCGAACAATACAAATCCCATAGTATACTACCCAGAAAGTACCTAGAAATAACGCCTATCTATCAGCGGATCACACTTGTATAGTTCAGATGCTGATAATTTTTTTTTACAATTATTTGACACCAGTTAGGAGCCAGAACTCTTTTCGAATACATCGAACAATACAAATCCCATAGTATACTACCCAGAAAGTACCTACAACTAACGCCTATCCATCAGCAGATCACACTTGCATAGTTAAGATGCTGATAAAATTTGTTTACAATTATTTGACAACAGTAAGAAGCCAGAATTCTTTTCGAATATATCATGCGAAACAAATACCATAGTATCCTACCCAGAAAGTCCCTAGAACTAACGCCTATCCATCAGCAGATCACACTTGCATAGTTCAGATGCTGATAATTTTATTTTAAAATTATTTGACAACAGTTAGGAGCCAGAACTCTTTTCGAATACATCGAACAATACAAATTCCATAGTATCCTACCTAGAAAGTACCTAAAAATTAACGCCTATTTATCAGCAGATCACACTTGCATAGTTCAGATGCTGATAATTTTTTTTTACAATTATTTGCTAACAGTCCGGAGCCAGAACTCTTTTCGAATACATCGAACAATACAAATCCCATAGTATACTACCCAGAAAGTACCTAGGAATAACGCCTATCTATCAGCAGATCACACTTGCATCATTCAGATCCTGATAATTTTTTTTTACAATTATTTGACAACAGTTAGGAGCCAGAACTCTTTTCGAATACATCGAACAATACAAATTCCATAGTATCCTACCCAGAAGGTACCTAGAACTAACGCCTATCCACCAGCAGATCACACTTGCATAGTTAAGATGCTGATAAATTTTTTTTACAATTATTTGACAACAGTTAGAAGCCAGAACTCTTTTCGAATACATCATACGAAACAAATACCATAGTATCCTACCCAAAAAGTACCTAGTACTAACGCCTATCCATCAGCAGATCACACTTGCATAGTTAAGATGCTGATAAATTTTTTTTACAATTATTTGACAACAGTTAGAAGCCAGAACTCTTTTCGAATACATCGAACAATACAAATCCCATAGTATACTACCCAGAAAGTATCTAGAAATAACGCCTATCTATCAGCAGATCACACTTGCATAGTTCAGATGCTGATAATTTTTTTTTACAATTATTTGACAACAGTTAGGAGCCAGAACTCTTTTTGAATACATCGAACAATACAAATTCCATAGTATCCTACCCAGAAAGTACCTAGAACTAACGCCTCTCCACCAGCAGATCACACTTGCACAGTTAAGATGCTGATAAATTTTTTTTACAATTATTTGACAACAGTTAGAAGCCAAAACTCTTTTCGAATACATGGAACAATACAAATCCCATAGTATACTACCCAGAAAGTACCTAGAAATAACGCCTATCTATCAGCAGATCACACTTGCATAGTTCAGATGCTGATAATTTTTTTTTACAATTATTTGACAACAGTTAGGAGCCAGAACTCTTTTCGAATACATCGAACAATACAAATCCCATAGTATACTACCCAGAAAGTACCTACAACTAACGCCTATCCATCAGCAGATCACACTTGCATAGTTCAGATGCTGATAATTTTTTTTTACAATTATTTGACAACAGTAAGAAGCCAGAATTCTTTTCGAATATATCATGCGAAATAAATACCATAGTATCCTACCCAGAAAGTCCCTAGAACTAACGCCTATCCATCAGCAGATCACACTTGCATAGTTCAGATGCTGATAATTTTATTTTAAAATTATTTGACAACAGTTAGGAGCCAGAACTCTTTTCGAATACATCGAACAATACAAATTCCATAGTATCCTACCCAGAAAGTACCTAAAAAATAACGCCTACCTATCAGCAGATCACACTTGCATAGTTCAGATGCTGATAATTTTTTTTTACAATTATTTGCTAACAGTTAGGAGCCAGAACTCTTTTCGAATACATCGAACAATACAAATTCTATAGTATCCTACCCAGAAAGTACCTAGAACTAACGCCTATCCATCAGCAGAGCACACTTGCATAGTTAAGATGCTGATAAATTTTTTTTACAATTATTTGACAACAGTTAGAAGCCAGAACTCTTTTCGAATAAATCGAACAATACAAATCCCATAGTATACTACCCAGAAAGTACCTAGAAATAACGCCTATCTATCAGCAGATCACACTTGCATAGTTCAGATGCTGATAATTTTTTTTTACAAATATTTGACAACAGTTAGGAGCCAGAACTCTTTTCGAATACATCGAACAATACAAATTCCATAGTATCCTACCCAGAAAGTACCTAGAACTAACGCCTATCCACCAGCAGATCACACCTGCATAGTTAAGATGCTGATAAATTTTTTTTACAATTATTTGACAACAGTTAGAAGCCAGAACTCTTTTCGAATACATCGAACAATACAAATCCCATAGTATACTACCCAGAAAGTACCTAGAAATAACGCCTATCTATCAGCAGATCACACTTGTATAGTTCAGATGCTGATAATTTTTTTTTACAATTATTTGACAACAGTTAGGAGCCAGAACTCTTTTCGAATACATCGAACAATACAAATCCCATAGTATACTACCCAGAAAGTACCTACAACTAACGCCTATCCATCAGCAGATCACACTTGCATAGTTAAGATGCTGATAAAATTTGTTTACAAATATTTGACAACAGTAAGAAGCCAGAATTCTTTTCGAATATATCATGCGAAACAAATACCATAGTATCCTACCCAGAAAGTCCCTAGAACTAACGCCTATCCATCAGCAGATCACACTTGCATAGTTCAGATGCTGATAATTTTATTTTAAAATTATTTGACAACAGTTAGGAGCCAGAACTCTTTTCGAATACATCGAACAATACAAATTCCATAGTATCCTACCTAGAAAGTACCTAAAAATTAACGCCTATCTATCAGCAGATCACACTTGCATAGTTCAGATGCTGATAATTTTTTTTTACAATTATTTGACAACAGTTAGGAGCCAGAACTCTTTTCGAATACATCGAACAATACAAATTCCATAGTATCCTACCCAGAAAGTACCTAGAACTAACGCCTATCCACCAGCAGATCACACCTGCATAGTTAAGATGCTGATAAATTTTTTTTACAATTATTTGACAACAGTTAGAAGCCAGAACTCTTTTCGAATACATCGAACAATACAAATCCCATAGTATACTACCCAGAAAGTACCTAGAAATAACGCCTATCTATCAGCGGATCACACTTGTATAGTTCAGATGCTGATAATTTTTTTTTACAATTATTTGACACCAGTTAGGAGCCAGAACTCTTTTCGAATACATCGAACAATACAAATCCCATAGTATACTACCCAGAAAGTACCTACAACTAACGCCTATCCATCAGCAGATCACACTTGCATAGTTAAGATGCTGATAAAATTTGTTTACAATTATTTGACAACAGTAAGAAGCCAGAATTCTTTTCGAATATATCATGCGAAACAAATACCATAGTATCCTACCCAGAAAGTCCCTAGAACTAACGCCTATCCATCAGCAGATCACACTTGCATAGTTCAGATGCTGATAATTTTATTTTAAAATTATTTGACAACAGTTAGGAGCCAGAACTCTTTTCGAATACATCGAACAATACAAATTCCATAGTATCCTACCTAGAAAGTACCTAAAAATTAACGCCTATTTATCAGCAGATCACACTTGCATAGTTCAGATGCTGATAATTTTTTTTTACAATTATTTGCTAACAGTCCGTAGCCAGAACTCTTTTCGAATACATCGAACAATACAAATTCTATAGTATCCTACCCAGAAAGTACCTAGAACTAACGCCTATCCATCAGCAGATCACACTTGCATAGTTAAGATGCTGATAAATTTTTTTTACAATTATTTGACAACAGTTAGAAGCCAGAACTCTTTTCGAATACATCGAACAATACAAATCCCATAGTATACTACCCAGAAAGTACCTAGGAATAACGCCTATCTATCAGCAGATCACACTTGCATCATTCAGATCCTGATAATTTTTTTTTACAATTATTTGACAACAGTTAGGAGCCAGAACTCTTTTCGAATACATCGAACAATACAAATTCCATAGTATCCTACCCAGAAGGTACCTAGAACTAACGCCTATCCACCAGCAGATTACACTTGCATAGTTAAGATGCTGATAAATTTTTTTTACAATTATTTGACAACAGTTAGAAGCCAGAACTCTTTTCGAATACATCGAACAATACAAATCCCATAGTATACTACCCAGAAAGTACCTAGAAATAACGCCTATCTATCAGCAGATCACACTTGCATAGTTCAGATGCTGATAATTTTTTTTCACAATTATTTGACAACAGTTAGGAGCCAGAACTCTTTTCGAATACATCGTACAATACAAATTCCATAGTATCCTACCCAGAAAGTACCTAGAACTAACGCCTATCCATCAGCAGATCACACTTGCATAGTTAAGATGCTGATAAATTTTTTTTACAATTATTTGACAACAGTTAGAAGCCAGAACTCTTTTCGAATACATCGAACAATACAAATCCCATAGTATACTACCCAGAAAGTACCTAGGAATAACGCCTATCTATCAGCAGATCACACTTGCATCATTCAGATCCTGATAATTTTTTTTTACAATTATTTGACAACAGTTAGGAGCCAGAACTCTTTTCGAATACATCGAACAATACAAATTCCATAGTATCCTACCCAGAAGGTACCTAGAACTAACGCCTATCCACCAGCAGATCACACTTGCATAGTTAAGATGCTGATAAATTTTTTTTACAATTATTTGACAACAGTTAGAAGCCAGAACTCTTTTCGAATACATCATACGAAACAAATACCATAGTATCCTACCCAAAAAGTACCTAGAACTAACGCCTATCCATCAGCAGATCACACTTGCATAGTTAAGATGCTGATAAATTTTTTTTACAATTATTTGACAACAGTTAGAAGCCAGAACTCTTTTCGAATACATCGAACAATACAAATCCCATAGTATACTACCCAGAAAGTATCTAGAAATAACGCCTATCTATCAGCAGATCACACTTGCATAGTTCAGATGCTGATAATTTTTTTTTACAATTATTTGACAACAGTTAGGAGCCAGAACTCTTTTTGAATACATCGAACAATACAAATTCCATAGTATCCTACCCAGAAAGTACCTAGAACTAACGCCTCTCCACCAGCAGATCACACTTGCACAGTTAAGATGCTGATAAATTTTTTTTACAATTATTTGACAACAGTTAGAAGCCAAAACTCTTTTCGAATACATGGAACAATACAAATCCCATAGTATACTACCCAGAAAGTACCTAGAAATAACGCCTATCTATCAGCAGATCACACTTGCATAGTTCAGATGCTGATAATTTTTTTTTACAATTATTTGACAACAGTTAGGAGCCAGAACTCTTTTCGAATACATCGAACAATACAAATCCCATAGTATACTACCCAGAAAGTACCTACAACTAACGCCTATCCATCAGCAGATCACACTTGCATAGTTCAGATGCTGATAATTTTTTTTTACAATTATTTGACAACAGTAAGAAGCCAGAATTCTTTTCGAATATATCATGCGAAATAAATACCATAGTATCCTACCCAGAAAGTCCCTAGAACTAACGCCTATCCATCAGCAGATCACACTTGCATAGTTCAGATGCTGATAATTTTATTTTAAAATTATTTGACAACAGTTAGGAGCCAGAACTCTTTTCGAATACATCGAACAATACAAATTCCATAGTATCCTACCCAGAAAGTACCTAAAAAATAACGCCTACCTATCAGCAGATCACACTTGCATAGTTCAGATGCTGATAATTTTTTTTTACAATTATTTGCTAACAGTTAGGAGCCAGAACTCTTTTCGAATACATCGAACAATACAAATTCTATAGTATCCTACCCAGAAAGTACCTAGAATTAACGCCTATCCATCAGCAGAGCACACTTGCATAGTTAAGATGCTGATAAATTTTTTTTACAATTATTTGACAACAGTTAGAAGCCAGAACTCTTTTCGAATAAATCGAACAATACAAATCCCATAGTATACTACCCAGAAAGTACCTAGAAATAACGCCTATCTATCAGCAGATCACACTTGCATAGTTCAGATGCTGATAAATTTTTTTTACAATTATTTGACAACAGTTAGAAGCCAGAACTCTTTTCGAATACATCGAACAATACAAATCCCATAGTATACTACCCAGAAAGTACCTAGAAATAACGCCTATCTATCAACAGATCACACTTGCATAGTTCAGATGCTGATAATTTTTTTTACAATTATTTGACAACAGTTAGGAGCCAGAACTCTTTTCGAATACATCGAACAATACAAATTCCATAGTATCCTACCCAGAAAGTACCTAGAACTAACGCCTATCCACCAGCAGATCACACCTGCATAGTTAAGATGCTGATAAATTTTTTTTACAATTATTTGACAACAGTTAGAAGCCAGAACTCTTTTCGAATACATCGAACAATACAAATCCCATAGTATACTACCCAGAAAGTACCTAGAAATAACGCCTATCTATCAGCAGATCACACTTGTATAGTTCAGATGCTGATAATTTTTTTTTACAATTATTTGACAACAGTTAGGAGCCAGAACTCTTTTCGAATACATCGAACAATACAAATCCCATAGTATACTACCCAGAAAGTACCTACAACTAACGCCTATCCATCAGCAGATCACACTTGCATAGTTAAGATGCTGATAAAATTTGTTTACAAATATTTGACAACAGTAAGAAGCCAGAATTCTTTTCGAATATATCATGCGAAACAAATACCATAGTATCCTACCCAGAAAGTCCCTAGAACTAACGCCTATCCATCAGCAGATCACACTTGCATAGTTCAGATGCTGATAATTTTATTTTAAAATTATTTGACAACAGTTAGGAGCCAGAACTCTTTTCGAATACATCGAACAATACAAATTCCATAGTATCCTACCTAGAAAGTACCTAAAAATTAACGCCTATCTATCAGCAGATCACACTTGCATAGTTCAGATGCTGATAATTTTTTTTTACAATTATTTGACAACAGTTAGGAGCCAGAACTCTTTTCGAATACATCGAACAATACAAATTCCATAGTATCCTACCCAGAAAGTACCTAGAACTAACGCCTATCCACCAGCAGATCACACCTGCATAGTTAAGATGCTGATAAATTTTTTTTACAATTATTTGACAACAGTTAGAAGCCAGAACTCTTTTCGAATACATCGAACAATACAAATCCCATAGTATACTACCCAGAAAGTACCTAGAAATAACGCCTATCTATCAGCGGATCACACTTGTATAGTTCAGATGCTGATAATTTTTTTTTACAATTATTTGACACCAGTTAGGAGCCAGAACTCTTTTCGAATACATCGAACAATACAAATCCCATAGTATACTACCCAGAAAGTACCTACAACTAACGCCTATCCATCAGCAGATCACACTTGCATAGTTAAGATGCTGATAAAATTTGTTTACAATTATTTGACAACAGTAAGAAGCCAGAATTCTTTTCGAATATATCATGCGAAACAAATACCATAGTATCCTACCCAGAAAGTCCCTAGAACTAACGCCTATCCATCAGCAGATCACACTTGCATAGTTCAGATGCTGATAATTTTATTTTAAAATTATTTGACAACAGTTAGGAGCCAGAACTCTTTTCGAATACATCGAACAATACAAATTCCATAGTATCCTACCTAGAAAGTACCTAAAAATTAACGCCTATTTATCAGCAGATCACACTTGCATAGTTCAGATGCTGATAATTTTTTTTTACAATTATTTGCTAACAGTCCGGAGCCAGAACTCTTTTCGAATACATCGAACAATACAAATTCTATAGTATCCTACCCAGAAAGTACCTAGAACTAACGCCTATCCATCAGCAGATCACACTTGCATAGTTAAGATGCTGATAAATTTTTTTTACAATTATTTGACAACAGTTAGAAGCCAGAACTCTTTTCGAATACATCGAACAATACAAATCCCATAGTATACTACCCAGAAAGTACCTAGGAATAACGCCTATCTATCAGCAGATCACACTTGCATCATTCAGATGCTGATAATTTTATTTTAAAATTATTTGACAACAGTTAGGAGCCAGAACTCTTTTCGAATACATCGAACAATACAAATTCCATAGTATCCTACCCAGAAGGTACCGAGAACTAACGCCTATCCACCAGCAGATCACACTTGCATAGTTAAGATGCTGATAAATTTTTTTTACAATTATTTGACAACAGTTAGAAGCCAGAACTCTTTTCGAATACATCATACGAAACAAATACCATAGTATCCTACCCAAAAAGTACCTAGTACTAACGCCTATCCATCAGCAGATCACACTTGCATAGTTAAGATGCTGATAAATTTTTTTTACAATTATTTGACAACAGTTAGAAGCCAGAACTCTTTTCGAATACATCGAACAATACAAATCCCATAGTATACTACCCAGAAAGTATCTAGAAATAACGCCTATCTATCAGCAGATCACACTTGCATAGTTCAGATGCTGATAATTTTTTTTTACAATTATTTGACAACAGTTAGGAGCCAGAACTCTTTTTGAATACATCGAACAATACAAATTCCATAGTATCCTACCCAGAAAGTACCTAGAACTAACGCCTCTCCACCAGCAGATCACACTTGCACAGTTAAGATGCTGATAAATTTTTTTTACAATTATTTGACAACAGTTAGAAGCCAAAACTCTTTTCGAATACATGGAACAATACAAATCCCATAGTATACTACCCAGAAAGTACCTAGAAATAACGCCTATCTATCAGCAGATCACACTTGCATAGTTCAGATGCTGATAATTTTTTTTTACAATTATTTGACAACAGTTAGGAGCCAGAACTCTTTTCGAATACATCGAACAATACAAATCCCATAGTATACTACCCAGAAAGTACCTACAACTAACGCCTATCCATCAGCAGATCACACTTGCATAGTTCAGATGCTGATAATTTTTTTTTACAATTATTTGACAACAGTAAGAAGCCAGAATTCTTTTCGAATATATCATGCGAAATAAATACCATAGTATCCTACCCAGAAAGTCCCTAGAACTAACGCCTATCCATCAGCAGATCACACTTGCATAGTTCAGATGCTGATAATTTTATTTTAAAATTATTTGACAACAGTTAGGAGCCAGAACTCTTTTCGAATACATCGAACAATACAAATTCCATAGTATCCTACCCAGAAAGTACCTAAAAAATAACGCCTACCTATCAGCAGATCACACTTGCATAGTTCAGATGCTGATAATTTTTTTTTACAATTATTTGCTAACAGTTAGGAGCCAGAACTCTTTTAGAATACATCGAACAATACAAATTCTATAGTATCCTACCCAGAAAGTACCTAGAACTAACGCCTATCCATCAGCAGAGCACACTTGCATAGTTAAGATGCTGATAAATTTTTTTTACAATTATTTGACAACAGTTAGAAGCCAGAACTCTTTTCGAATAAATCGAACAATACAAATCCCATAGTATACTACCCAGAAAGTACCTAGAAATAACGCCTATCTATCAGCAGATCACACTTGCATAGTTCAGATGCTGATAAATTTTTTTTACAATTATTTGACAACAGTTAGAAGCCAGAACTCTTTTCGAATACATCGAACAATACAAATCCCATAGTATACTACCCAGAAAGTACCTAGAAATAACGCCTATCTATCAACAGATCACACTTGCATAGTTCAGATGCTGATAATTTTTTTTTACAATTATTTGACAACAGTTAGGAGCCAGAACTCTTTTCGAATACATCGAACAATACAAATTCCATAGTATCCTACCCAGAAAGTACCTAGAACTAACGCCTATCCACCAGCAGATCACACCTGCATAGTTAAGATGCTGATAAATTTTTTTTACAATTATTTGACAACAGTTAGAAGCCAGAACTCTTTTCGAATACATCGAACAATACAAATCCCATAGTATACTACCCAGAAAGTACCTAGAATTAACGCCTATCTATCAGCAGATCACACTTGTATAGTTCAGATGCTGATAATTTTTTTTTACAATTATTTGACAACAGTTAGGAGCCAGAACTCTTTTCGAATACATCGAACAATACAAATCCCATAGTATACTACCCAGAAAGTACCTACAACTAACGCCTATCCATCAGCAGATCACACTTGCATAGTTAAGATGCTGATAAAATTTGTTTACAAATATTTGACAACAGTAAGAAGCCAGAATTCTTTTCGAATATATCATGCGAAACAAATACCATAGTATCCTACCCAGAAAGTCCCTAGAACTAACGCCTATCCATCAGCAGATCACACTTGCATAGTTCAGATGCTGATAATTTTATTTTAAAATTATTTGACAACAGTTAGGAGCCAGAACTCTTTTCGAATACATCGAACAATACAAATTCCATAGTATCCTACCTAGAAAGTACCTAAAAATTAACGCCTATCTATCAGCAGATCACACTTGCATAGTTCAGATGCTGATAATTTTTTTTTACAATTATTTGACAACAGTTAGGAGCCAGAACTCTTTTCGAATACATCGAACAATACAAATTCCATAGTATCCTACCCAGAAAGTACCTAGAACTAACGCCTATCCACCAGCAGATCACACCTGCATAGTTAAGATGCTGATAAATTTTTTTTACAATTATTTGACAACAGTTAGAAGCCAGAACTCTTTTCGAATACATCGAACAATACAAATCCCATAGTATACTACCCAGAAAGTACCTAGAAATAACGCCTATCTATCAGCGGATCACACTTGTATAGTTCAGATGCTGATAATTTTTTTTTACAATTATTTGACACCAGTTAGGAGCCAGAACTCTTTTCGAATACATCGAACAATACAAATCCCATAGTATACTACCCAGAAAGTACCTACAACTAACGCCTATCCATCAGCAGATCACACTTGCATAGTTAAGATGCTGATAAAATTTGTTTACAATTATTTGACAACAGTAAGAAGCCAGAATTCTTTTCGAATATATCATGCGAAACAAATACCATAGTATCCTACCCAGAAAGTCCCTAGAACTAACGCCTATCCATCAGCAGATCACACTTGCATAGTTCAGATGCTGATAATTTTATTTTAAAATTATTTGACAACAGTTAGGAGCCAGAACTCTTTTCGAATACATCGAACAATACAAATTCCATAGTATCCTACCTAGAAAGTACCTAAAAATTAACGCCTATTTATCAGCAGATCACACTTGCATAGTTCAGATGCTGATAATTTTTTTTTACAATTATTTGCTAACAGTCCGGAGCCAGAACTCTTTTCGAATACATCGAACAATACAAATCCCATAGTATACTACCCAGAAAGTACCTAGG
This sequence comes from Ophion ventricosus, assembly GCA_963932345.1. Lineage (NCBI taxonomy): Eukaryota > Metazoa > Arthropoda > Insecta > Hymenoptera > Ichneumonidae > Ophion > Ophion ventricosus. The sequence goes on from OZ010714.1 coordinate 17,070,988, forward strand.
AATAACGCCTATCTATCAGCAGATCACACTTGCATCATTCAGATCCTGATAATTTTTTTTTACAATTATTTGACAACAGTTAGGAGCCAGAACTCTTTTCGAATACATCGAACAATACAAATTCCATAGTATCCTACCCAGAAGGTACCTAGAACTAACGCCTATCCACCAGCAGATCACACTTGCATAGTTAAGATGCTGATAAATTTTTTTTACAATTATTTGACAACAGTTAGAAGCCAGAACTCTTTTCGAATACATCATACGAAACAAATACCATAGTATCCTACCCAAAAAGTACCTAGTACTAACGCCTATCCATCAGCAGATCACACTTGCATAGTTAAGATGCTGATAAATTTTTTTTACAATTATTTGACAACAGTTAGAAGCCAGAACTCTTTTCGAATACATCGAACAATACAAATCCCATAGTATACTACCCAGAAAGTATCTAGAAATAACGCCTATCTATCAGCAGATCACACTTGCATAGTTCAGATGCTGATAATTTTTTTTTACAATTATTTGACAACAGTTAGGAGCCAGAACTCTTTTTGAATACATCGAACAATACAAATTCCATAGTATCCTACCCAGAAAGTACCTAGAACTAACGCCTCTCCACCAGCAGATCACACTTGCACAGTTAAGATGCTGATAAATTTTTTTTACAATTATTTGACAACAGTTAGAAGCCAAAACTCTTTTCGAATACATGGAACAATACAAATCCCATAGTCTACTACCCAGAAAGTACCTAGAAATAACGCCTATCTATCAGCAGATCACACTTGCATAGTTCAGATGCTGATAATTTTTTTTTACAATTATTTGACAACAGTTAGGAGCCAGAACTCTTTTCGAATACATCGAACAATACAAATCCCATAGTATACTACCCAGAAAGTACCTACAACTAACGCCTATCCATCAGCAGATCACACTTGCATAGTTCAGATGCTGATAATTTTTTTTTACAATTATTTGACAACAGTAAGAAGCCAGAATTCTTTTCGAATATATCATGCGAAATAAATACCATAGTATCCTACCCAGAAAGTCCCTAGAACTAACGCCTATCCATCAGCAGATCACATTTGCATAGTTCAGATGCTGATAATTTTATTTTAAAATTATTTGACAACAGTTAGGAGCCAGAACTCTTTTCGAATACATCGAACAATACAAATTCCATAGTATCCTACCCAGAAAGTACCTAAAAAATAACGCCTACCTATCAGCAGATCACACTTGCATAGTTCAGATGCTGATAATTTTTTTTTACAATTATTTGCTAACAGTTAGGAGCCAGAACTCTTTTCGAATACATCGAACAATACAAATTCTATAGTATCCTACCCAGAAAGTACCTAGAACTAACGCCTATCCATCAGCAGAGCACACTTGCATAGTTAAGATGCTGATAAATTTTTTTTACAATTATTTGACAACAGTTAGAAGCCAGAACTCTTTTCGAATAAATCGAACAATACAAATCCCATAGTATACTACCCAGAAAGTACCTAGAAATAACGCCTATCTATCAGCAGATCACACTTGCATAGTTCAGATGCTGATAATTTTTTTTTACAATTATTTGACAACAGTTAGGAGCCAGAACTCTTTTCGAATACATCGAACAATACAAATTCCATAGTATCCTACCCAGAAAGTACCTAGAACTAACGCCTATCCACCAGCAGATCACACCTGCATAGTTAAGATGCTGATAAATTTTTTTTACAATTATTTGACAACAGTTAGAAGCCAGAACTCTTTTCGAATACATCGAACAATACAAATCCCATAGTATACTACCCAGAAAGTACCTAGAAATAACGCCTATCTATCAGCAGATCACACTTGTATAGTTCAGATGCTGATAATTTTTTTTTACAATTATTTGACAACAGTTAGGAGCCAGAACTCTTTTCGAATACATCGAACAATACAAATCCCATAGTATACTACCCAGAAAGTACCTACAACTAACGCCTATCCATCAGCAGATCACACTTGCATAGTTAAGATGCTGATAAAATTTGTTTACAAATATTTGACAACAGTAAGAAGCCAGAATTCTTTTCGAATATATCATGCGAAACAAATACCATAGTATCCTACCCAGAAAGTCCCTAGAACTAACGCCTATCCATCAGCAGATCACACTTGCATAGTTCAGATGCTGATAATTTTATTTTAAAATTATTTGACAACAGTTAGGAGCCAGAACTCTTTTCGAATACATCGAACAATACAAATTCCATAGTATCCTACCTAGAAAGTACCTAAAAATTAACGCCTATCTATCAGCAGATCACACTTGCATAGTTCAGATGCTGATAATTTTTTTTTACAATTATTTGACAACAGTTAGGAGCCAGAACTCTTTTCGAATACATCGAACAATACAAATTCCATAGTATCCTACCCAGAAAGTACCTAGAACTAACGCCTATCCACCAGCAGATCACACCTGCATAGTTAAGATGCTGATAAATTTTTTTTACAATTATTTGACAACAGTTAGAAGCCAGAACTCTTTTCGAATACATCGAACAATACAAATCCCATAGTATACTACCCAGAAAGTACCTAGAAATAACGCCTATCTATCAGCGGATCACACTTGTATAGTTCAGATGCTGATAATTTTTTTTTACAATTATTTGACACCAGTTAGGAGCCAGAACTCTTTTCGAATACATCGAACAATACAAATCCCATAGTATACTACCCAGAAAGTACCTACAACTAACGCCTATCCATCAGCAGATCACACTTGCATAGTTAAGATGCTGATAAAATTTGTTTACAATTATTTGACAACAGTAAGAAGCCAGAATTCTTTTCGAATATATCATGCGAAACAAATACCATAGTATCCTACCCAGAAAGTCCCTAGAACTAACGCCTATCCATCAGCAGATCACACTTGCATAGTTCAGATGCTGATAATTTTATTTTAAAATTATTTGACAACAGTTAGGAGCCAGAACTCTTTTCGAATACATCGAACAATACAAATTCCATAGTATCCTACCTAGAAAGTACCTAAAAATTAACGCCTATTTATCAGCAGATCACACTTGCATAGTTCAGATGCTGATAATTTTTTTTTACAATTATTTGCTAACAGTCCGTAGCCAGAACTCTTTTCGAATACATCGAACAATACAAATTCTATAGTATCCTACCCAGAAAGTACCTAGAACTAACGCCTATCCATCAGCAGATCACACTTGCATAGTTAAGATGCTGATAAATTTTTTTTACAATTATTTGACAACAGTTAGAAGCCAGAACTCTTTTCGAATACATCGAACAATACAAATCCCATAGTATACTACCCAGAAAGTACCTAGGAATAACGCCTATCTATCAGCAGATCACACTTGCATCATTCAGATCCTGATAATTTTTTTTTACAATTATTTGACAACAGTTAGGAGCCAGAACTCTTTTCGAATACATCGAACAATACAAATTCCATAGTATCCTACCCAGAAGGTACCTAGAACTAACGCCTATCCACCAGCAGATTACACTTGCATAGTTAAGATGCTGATAAATTTTTTTTACAATTATTTGACAACAGTTAGAAGCCAGAACTCTTTTCGAATACATCGAACAATACAAATCCCATAGTATACTACCCAGAAAGTACCTAGAAATAACGCCTATCTATCAGCAGATCACACTTGCATAGTTCAGATGCTGATAATTTTTTTTCACAATTATTTGACAACAGTTAGGAGCCAGAACTCTTTTCGAATACATCGTACAATACAAATTCCATAGTATCCTACCCAGAAAGTACCTAGAACTAACGCCTATCCATCAGCAGATCACACTTGCATAGTTAAGATGCTGATAAATTTTTTTTACAATTATTTGACAACAGTTAGAAGCCAGAACTCTTTTCGAATACATCGAAAAATACAAATCCCATAGTATACTACCCAGAAAGTACCTAGAAATAACGCCTATCTATCAGCAGATCACACTTGCATAGTTCAGATGCTGATAATTTTTTTTTACAATTATTTGACAACAGTTAGAAGCCAGAACTCTTTTCGAATACATCATACGAAACAAATACCATAGTATCCTACCCAGAAAGTACCTAGAACTAACGCCTATCCATCAGCAGATCACACTTGCATAGTTAAGATGCTGATAAATTTTTTTTACAATTATTTGACAACAGTTAGAAGCCAGAACTCTTTTCGAATACATCGAAAAATACAAATCCCATAGTATACTACCCAGAAAGTACCTAGAAATAACGCCTATCTATCAGCAGATCACACTTGCATAGTTCAGATGCTGATAATTTTTTTTTACAATTATTTGACAACAGTTAGAAGCCAGAACTCTTTTCGAATACATCATACGAAACAAATACCATAGTATCCTACCCAGGAAGTACCTAGAACTAACGCCTATCCATCAGCAGATCACACTTGCATAGTTAAGATGCTGATAAATTTTTTTTACAATTATTTGACAACAGTTAGAAGCCAGAACTCTTTTCGAATACATCGAAAAATACAAATCCCATAGTATACTACCCAAAAAGTACCTAGAAATAACGCCTATCTATCAGCAGATCACACTTGCATAGTTCAGATGCTGATAATGTCGTTGAGAGTGGATCGACGGAAAAGCGAAAGAATGCGCAGACGTAAGGGAAGATGAGACAAACGACAAGTATAATCGAGGAGAAATAAGAAACGCAAGAATGCCAATGAGTGACAGTAAGATAATAACGAAGGACGAAAGAGCGACGAATAACAGGCGACGACACCCGAAAAGACAATTCACGCTCATTCGCTTGTGTTCCGCGCGGCTTGACGCTCCGAACTTGCGCACCCAAGATGACGGAAAGCGTTAGCAGACGATACACGAAACGTCACATCACCAGAAAAAGCGAGACAGATGCCGATCTGCCTTGCTTGTCGTCTGCTACGTGCCCCGCGCTCGGCTCCGAGGACTGAGTGGCGGCGTCGATCATGGCGGACTGTAGTCCTATGACAATGCATCGAACGCCCAAATTCTAATGCTTCCCATTCAAAATCTATTCGACGGAAACAAAAAAGCCTTGACAATTACACTCCGGGCACCCCCCTGAACCCGCCAATTCAGAGTGCGTCACCTATTATGAATCACCCTGTATATGTATATTTCAACGGCTGATATCCACCAACAGAGTCATTGCGTTAAATGGCTATTCTACTGTGATGGCTCAAAAAATGAGCTATTTTTAATAATTTTTTTTTTTCGCAAACTGTTGCGTGTATCGGTACAAACTTTTTTTTTCGCTTAAAGATACACTATAACAGAATAGAAAACTGTTCTGGTTTCTGCTAGAAAATCTGGCAATTGATAATCGTGTAAAGGCATGATTGAAAAAAGTATGTCGTTGGCGTTGATGATTCGCGCTCTCCAGGTACTCTGAAACGAGAAATTCAAAAAGCTTCTTAATCTGTATAAATATCGCTATCGCTCGAACTAGAATAATTATTTTATGTAGCAAAATAACAAAATGGCGTCGTTTTTTCGCAAAAGTGCTTCAAAAACACGTTTTTTTTCGTCATAATTCGGGCGAAACTATAAGTAAGAATTGATATTTTTGAATAATTCTAGTTCGGGCGAAAGCGACTCTCATACAGATTAAGAATCTTTTTAAATTTTTTGTTTCAGATTACCTGGAGAGCAAATCATCAACGCCAGGGACATACTTTTTTTTCATGCCTTTACACGATTATAAATCGTTTAATAAATATACATTTATATGCAACAAAAAAATTGTTTTCTATTCTATAAGAGTGTACCTTTAAGCGAAAAAAAGTTTGTTCCGAAACATGCAACAGTTTTTAAAAAATTATTAAAAAATAGCTTATTTTTTGGGCCTTTACAGTAGAATAGCCCCTTAAGGGGGCTCCGTCATGAACGCCTCAACTCCAGACAAAAATAGCTTTCAAGTATATTATAGATAAAGTACGGACATTCACGTATGGAAAGTTTCAGATAAAATCAATGACCAAATAAGAGAGATACAAATTGTTGAACTTAGGACTTCTAATGCAGAGCTTATGGAAGAGTCATCCTCAAAGGACTTGTATCAAGCGATATTTTTATTCTCACGAAACAGATATTGACAGAGAACTACAGTAACGTTGATTAAGTCATGAGGATTCCAAATACAATTTAAAAGTTTAGGGTCAGCGACTTATGTAAAAAGACGTTAGAATGTCAAAATACTTGAAGTTTCGACAGGTTTCGCGACTACGTGAATATTCGGCAACATCGTAGAAATCCGTTGTTCTGCATAACGCAGAAACTCATGCGCGAGAATTTAATCCTCAGCTATCTAACCTTCTATTTGTTTGTGATTGACGGATAGCTACAACAAGTGGATTCATTGTAATAAAATAACAAATTTAATCGATTATTGAAACCAGTCATTTATTTCTCAACAATAATAAAAAATAAAATTGCGTTACAGAGTAGACAGACATCTTTAAAACATTCCGCAATCTCTTTGAAAAACGAAAATTTTGTGCATAATGCCGCCGTGTTAACTCGCGAGAGGAGATCGACTTTTTGAACAAGTGTAAAAAAATCAATCTTCCAATCTATCTCAGAAAAATAAAGGCAAATAGATGAAATCTCTTGAAAGATTTGAATAGTAAAATACATATATATATATATATATATATATATATATATATATATACATATTGTTATATCAAATTTGAGAAATTGATAATGAAGATTACAATTCTTATTAAATTGATTACTATCGCAGTTTCTTTTCGTAAATTAATTCGATTGGTGGTTTAATACATTTGGATACGATTACGTGAAATACGGGCGAAACGGGCTTACGGTTTGATGAACTTTTAATTTGATATCGTGCTGACGCTAGACTCTCGGATCTCTTCGAAGACAGTGCAATCGTATGGTACTTACGTACACAAATAACACGTTGGATTTTTGGTTAGTTGAAAGTTTGATTAAATGAATAGTTATTTCTACACGCTACTAATGTTTTCTCATCGGCCTGCACAATGAAACACTGCACCTCAGTGTCTCACTTAACCCTCGGGCAGCGATGCTTGATCGTGAAGAATCGAAGACGTGTCCTCGGAACTAATTTTCAAGGACACGGAAAAAGTCTTAGAGTACAGAGTGCCGAGGCCTCTGTCGAGCTCCGGTCTGTCCTAAGATTTGCGAGCGCCTAACTGATTTGGCTGTGACTCGATGGTGGGCTGTTTCTTGATTTTTATACAAATCAGCTATTTTAATTGTGGCTGAGTAAAAAATTTCGAAATCGGTATAGGATTGAACGGCCCGGTTGTGTTCCGTGTCTTCCTTGAAAGTCATATTCGCATCGCAAGTTGCAGGGCTCAGCATTGTGAAGAAATCGAAGTTGAAACTGTCAGAATGGACTTTGGTTTCGCAATGAGGGTCCCGAGTAGAAATATTGTAAGGCTGGCCTGATATTTGATACGGGCCTGATCAAGTTGTAGTACGGAGGCCTTATTTAAGGCATGCCTTAATTTGCCTGATCCGGCTGGTGTCTTGCGATAGTCAGGCAATTGGATGTACGTTCTCCTCCAGTTGCCTGATCCGGCTAGATTCAGGCGCTAGTCAAGCGACCGGACTTACGGCTTACTTCAATTTGCCTGATTCGGCTAGCTTCAGGCGATCGTCAAGCAGTCGGACAGCGTAGGCTACCGGACAATGATAAATTAACTGCGTAGTTTAGTCCAGTGAATGTGATGCCATCGGTGCATATTCAATCAAATCTCTAAGAGAAAGTGTTATTTATTTTCTACATGCATCTACGTGAAAAATGTATTTGATAAATAAAAATTGATATTCAGTTTAAAAAATAAACTATTAGCGTTAATTATAATTTCGTGCCTTTTCTGTTTCAAATATGCGTGGTATTTTTTATTTCAGGATTAATTAGGACATCCTAAACAGGGCTCCATTACATCATACTGACTAGGCCATGATTTTTGTTTTTGATCAAGCCTTACTACATCAAGCTATGATCAGGCCTTGATTTTGTACCCTGATCAGGCTTTGATTTTTTACCCTGATCAGGCCGAAATCCGGGAAAGTGTCACAAAAATGATCAGGGCTTGATCAAAAATCCTGATCAAGGCCGGAAAAAGCAATCAGGATGCCTGATCAGGCCTTTATTGTAGCCGGAGCAAGATTTCTACTCGGGGTTTCGTATGCTCGAAAGAATGCATCATTTCGCAATGTAGGGTTTGAACGAGTTCACTTCGAAGCGAAGAGGAGAATAAAGTGGTATAAAATCTATGAAAATGAAAAAAAAATAGAAAATAAGACGCGTATACCGGACACGCGCCGACCCACGGTCAGCTCGGGGCCATGAGTACGACAGAGAAATAGGAGAAAAGAGTCAGATGGAGAATTGCGGCGTTGCCGTGCTCCTCTACGTAAGGGAAGTCCGGGTAAAGCGAATACCCCGGGTAAAGTGAATACTCGTCACCACTCCCAGTATGTGGCAAATACTTTGGTGAGTGGCCGTATCACACGCCGTCCAGGAGACGACGATTTGTGTTTTTGCTTGAAACATATTGATTCATCAAGGTAAGTATTTTGCTAATAACAAGAAAGTTATTTATTTATCGTTCTTTGTTTCTGGATGGTTACAATGTATGTTTATGTAGTTTTATACACTGTGTAGAAAATGAGACCTCAAGGCAATGATTTTCATTTGAAACGGGATACCATCAGGAGTGACCACGTGGGGCATAGCGAATAGGGCAAAGTGAATTATTCACTTTGCCCTGTTCGCTAAAATTGGCACAATTTTACGTTATTTATTTATCGATGTACAACTAATAAGTTTTGTATAAAATTACCAATAATACATTTATAATCAACTGTATGATGACAAACATGCGTATTACTAAAAAAAAGGGCGTTGCTTATGTGCCCACGCAACCCGGCCCTTCGTGACGGAGCCTCCTTAAACGGACACGTGTACAGAAAAGTTTCCTGTGTATAAAGATATTACGAAGAAACAAGCTGTTATGATCGCTTAAGCTTACAAGTCCTTATATATAAAGGTAGAAAGGAAATGTGGGATCAGAAAAGAAAGAAGTGACGAAAACAACTTTTAGCCGCGAAGATCTGCACAACTCGACGAGCTAGAAAAGTCTACGAACGCACCGCGTTTTTACTACGGATTAAAAATGGCCTTGATTATGCCTTTTAACAAATGCTTATCTTAGTTTTGCGGAATATATAATTCTCAACGTAATTAATCAGTATTATGCGATTCAGATAATTTTTCCGTTTATTAGGTTAGGGAGGGGCATGTTGAGCAGTCGGGTAAGTTGGGCAATCGAAATATCTGGAAAACTAAGCACCGCACGCGTGTGCATTAAATGGCGAAAAGAAAGGTATGGGAGAAGGGAACACATCACGCCATCGCCCGTTGTTATGCGGTGCACGAGACGGTAACACGGGACGTTTCATTATTTCTGCACCCAAAAGTAAAAAAACTTGATAGAAAGATTTTCTTCTAGTATGAGAAAAAATATTTCAAAGTTCATTGCAATTAATGTTGATGTTTCAAAACTTAACTAATTAACAAGCAATTGTTGGTTTATTGCTGCATTGTACCAAATCATGTTGCATACGTCTGGTTTTTTTAATGAAATTCTTACTTTGCCCAACTTACCTCATACTCATGCCCAACTTACCCTAATATTGGGGCAGGTTGAGCAAATATGGCCTTAGTCATTTCAGAGCGATTATCTGTGAAACAATAAGGACAACAGGAATTTCATCTGAAGACTTTTTTCTCCAGATAAATTTCCTATTGACCAAAGGAGGTTTCATTTTTATACGGCAGTATGTTGAGGAATTACAGGGCGATAAATCCAAACTTGGTCAACATGCCCCTCCCTATCGTACATGAATTAGGGAACGAAGGTACCAAACGGAAAAACTATCCAAATAGCAAGCTCCTGATTAATTATATTAATAATTGATTCATACTCACAAAGACCATTCGTTTTAAAACGAAAAAAGTTTGTTATTTAATAAACATAATAATACTATATTAATTAAATTCAATTAAATAAAAACTATTCCAAGTTACTTTTTAGTATTCAAAGTAAGTTTTCCTAAAACAACCCCTAATTGCGGGTGCAAAGTGGTGTTGAAGTTTTTATGGGAAAGTCGAATTCCCTGCTCTTATCTCAATGAAATTCAGAAGATACGTTCCTTAAAGGGCGTAGAGGTGCACTAAGAAAAGATTAGCTTCTCGCATGGTCAACTATATGTGGGCTATTCGGGAATATCGAGTGCCCAAAACTTGTATGTGCTTGCCGAAGTCCATAAATTATACAATGTTGTTTACAGAACTATATTACAAAGCCATACAGTTCTGTAGACAACGATGACATTATATGCTACTGGAGTTGATGGTTGGCACTTTCATACTACTATTTCATTAATTACCAACCCGTACCTACGCCAGGCAGTATACCACCGTGCCTGAGAAATATAACACTCTACCTTCCTTCTTTATTTCTCACCTTTTTTCTCTCTCCGTTTATGTTCTCTCTGGATCAAATCCTAAAGTCCACGGGAACGGGGTCACGAGCAAAAGCTAGTACATTTATATAATTTTATTGTACATTTATATCAACTATACATTTATTACTACGTATATTATATATTTATCTTAATTACACATGTACATAATTGTAGTGAATATCAAACTCATTGTAGTCTTATACTTGATTCATATTGGGAGTACAAATAAGTCTCCGACGTTTTTTTAAACAAAAAATTGGGCATTTGTCGTGAAAGAACGGTACTTTATGTTTTATTCATAGTATTATCCATCGCTAGCCACTACTTTTTGCCATCTTTCTGGCAGCATATGGATACCGCGTCGGAAGAACGCTTCATCTTTTGAGGCTATCCACAAATCGACCCAATTTTTGGTATCTTCATATGATGTGAAGTGCTGCTCAGACAGGCCGTGCGTCATCGATCGAAATAAATGATAGTCGGAGGGAGCAATGTCTGGTAAATACGAAGGGTAGGGTAAAACTTCCCAATTGAGTGTTTCCAAGTAGGTTTTGACTGGCGCCGCAACATGTGAACGTGCATTATCATGCAGGAGGATAATTTTGTCGTGTCTGGAGTAGTAGTGGGCGCGTTTTTCCTTGACTGCTCGGCTCAATCTCATCAATTGTGTTCGGTAGAGAGTCCCAGTAATGGTTTCGTTCGGTTTGAACAACTCATAATACACGAGACCAAGCTGATCCCACCAAATACACAACATAAGTTTTTTTCCATGAATATTCGGTTTGGCTGTCGATGTTGAAGCATGGCCAGGTGGTCCCCATGATTCCCTCTTCTTTGGGTTATCGTAGTGGATCCATTTTTCATTATCAGTGACTATACGATGCAAAAAACCCTTTCGCTTATGCCTGGCAAGCAGCATTTCACATGTGCAAAATCGACGTTCAACGTTTCTCGGCTTCAGTTCATATGGAACCCAATTTCCTTGCTTTTGAATCATTCCCAACGATTTTAAACGATGTAAAATTGTTTGTTGAGTCACTCCTAATGTAAGTGCAAGTTCTTCTTGCGTTTAGCACAAATCTCCCTCCAATAATGCTACCAATTCCGCGTCTTCGTACACTTTCGGCCTTCCGCTAGGTTCTTTGTCTTCGATGTTAAATTCACCGTTCTTAAAACTTTTGAAACCACTCACAACAACTTCTCTCACTTAAATCAGCCTCACCATATGCTTCTACAAGCAATCGAAGCGCCTCAGCTGCAGATTTCTTCAAATTAAAGACGTAAATCAAAAGTTCCCGCAAATGACGCTAATTCGGCTCAAAACTCGACATTTTCGCACGAAAAAAATTATGTGCTGCTTATACAAAATCGCTAATATTTCAAGATTATGGTCTTGCCAGATGTCCAACCTTACGATATGACGTTGTACACCTGACATTTCAACCATAACCTCCTGGTGGGGCCATCTTTTGTCAAACGGCGGAGACTTATTTGTACTCCCAATAACTCACAAAGTCTAGTAAGCGGTGATTAGGCCATAGACCATTTCGATGATCTTTCAACATCATCACATTTATTTGAAATTCAAATATCAATGCTCCATTATTTTCCGAGTGCAACTTTCATTCAACTCACCCGTACTTTAAGCAAGACCCCAAGTAATCTACGTTATATGTGAAGCATACAGAGAAATGGAGAGCGAAGATTGGATGAGGGAAAAATGCATCTACATAAAGAGAAGGAAAGAAGACGAGGATGAGGATAAAAATGGAAAAGTATACAGAGAGGTGGACCGATGAGAACGAGTGGCACGAGGCGAACAGAGAGAAAAGGGACGGAAATTCAGAAGCCAAAACCGCAAAAGAGGAATTGGGGTGGGAACCGAGACGGGAGAAACGCTGCCCCTTGGGTCTCCTCGTCAGGATTCACGATCCCTTGCGGACGACAGGGTGAGTTTTTTATCCAGCAATTTGACGTGGGTTATCACATCGCGTGAGACTGTATATCGTCTAGATTTACGAATATTCGAAAAGCTCCTCCGGTCTCACATTCCTCGATGTTTTGCTGATCGAGGGGAGAGTTCGTGCCTACGCGTGCACAAAAATATTTACCCTCAAAGTGTAACGTAGAAAATAATTGTGCCTCGGAGTAGGGTAATTCCGGAGAAGATACGGCCATACGGTAGGGATAGCCAATACAAATATTTCATAGAACCATTCACTAGGCGTCGCCTGTTACTGTTTAATTCGCTTCACGTCGTGTGCAGGTGTAAGTGTTCGAGAAAAAATTTGGTGAAAAAAAAATGAAAAAGTAAGTAAAATCCTTCTTATGGTAAGCAAGTTGACACACTATCGACATCTAACGGACATATCAAGATAAAAAACTTGGTGTGGCTGTGTGTGGGATACAGCCGTCTGTTTTTCGTGAATACGTCTACGTTAGATCATCAACTTGACTAGACTCGGCAGCCACAACAGCAGATGTAATCGCTCCGACATTGACTCACTCAGGCTTTTTGCGTTTTCGGCACCACTTCATTCGATCATATGTTGCTTGACAGCTATCAATTAATTGATTTTGAGACCCTCTTTCCAACCGTATATGATTTTTGTATTTCAAGTTGGCTTTTTGACGAGTATAGGCAGACATTGTCTTAAAATTTATCAATTTTCACTTTAAAATCATACTATTTCAAAATAACCGGGACAAACAAATGTTTTTATACACGAAAACAATAGATCTTGGCGATAGCTGTTGAATGGAGTGTAAAAAAAAGTTGTAGCTTCTCGGAGTAAAAAGTTATACTGTGGTGAAGACATGTGACGCGTCCAAACGAACATAAAATTACGGCATTCCCCTTCGCTCCGCGTGCAATGCTTTCATATTCTCGCTCAAAACGTAAGAAATTCTTTGATCCATTGGTAATCGAGTGGTGTAATTGAATTTCGGATATAGACGATAAATTTGGAGCTGCAATGGCAAACTATATCGCCCGATTTTGTTATCATCGGGGTTTCTGGATTGCCCTCCACTATGGTTGCAAATTTAAAGACGTATTCACGTCAAAAAATGTAAAGAAGTGTCAAAATAATTGAAAGACCAAAAAACAATTGCCAGTAAAATAAGGAGAGAAAACCAGATTGAGCTAGTCAAAAAGAATTATCACAATGAAACGTACTGCAAGAAAAAGAAAAGCAATTGGAAGGATGTCTAAGAGTAGATGAAGATTTGAGTACAGAAGAGGATAACTGTGTTGGTCGTGGAGAAAATTATTATGAAACCTGTCTCATCAAACGCTGGCTTCAGTGTATAGCGTGCCAACTTTGGGTACAGAAAAGTTGTACTGAATTCGATAATAAGTGTTCGAGGTGTGGCTAGAAGAAAAAAAAAAATTAAGAATCAAAATATAAAACCAAAGAGAAGACCAAGTGCAGAATTAATTCATTAATAACCATATCTTTCCTACGGCCATCACACCCGGATACGCCGGGAGAGTTGGTGAATCGTGATTTAAAAAAAATGCTAATTTTAGAGTTGATCTCATAAGAATTTGTTCAATTTTTCTAAATTATTATAAAGTTGAACCTTCAACGTTTAAATACAAATAGGGATAAGTAAAGAAACATCTGTACTTAAATTTTTACGGATCCTTGAAAAAGCTGTAGTCAACTAACCCGGAATTACCCTATATGATGGAGCTAAAAAACGAAATTTCAACCCTTAAGGAGTTTCGGGACAATTGGTGAAGTGTTAACATTTGATTCAAATATGTACAGTAAATTCTTTTACATATACTGAATGCATCATCTAAATTTTAAATCGATCGTCTACACCGTTCCTATAAAATTTACTATTCAAAAAAACCCTTTTTAACATAAGGCGATATTTTAACTGCCTTCGCTCATCGCTGAATGGCAGTTTTACGCACCATGTAGTGTGAAAAAATGTTCAAAATATTATGAAAAACCGTCAAATCGCTCAGTACATTATGACAAATTCCTCATCAGTATTGTAATGTTAAGGCACCAGTTTCCATCTATTGCACATATTTTCAAGAATTTTTTTTCATAATAAAATTTATCTCTATATTTTGACCTTTTTATACATAAAAATAGAAGTTTCAAAATACGAGAAAAAATTAAATAAAAAAATCTATCTTGGTGATCTGGTTTGAAATGACCTCTGCTTTCATCTTGTCGACACGAAATCTTAACTTTGAAGCATCTGAAAACAAAAAGTCGAGTATTTTATTATAAAGTAGAGTTGTAGTTATGACCCCGACTAAAAACTTTCACCCCCGATAAAAAGAAAACAAAATGGCACATTTTTGAATTTTTCGACTGCTTTTATAACTTAAATTGTTTAAAAATAGGTTTAAATATTAATGAATATTTATACCGTTAGTAGGGGTCGAAGAGATACAGGCATAGAATAATCCCTGTAAATTTAAGCCTAATCGGTGCAATCGTTTTTCCAAAATCATGTCGACAAGGTCGAAAAACGTTGTTTTGAGAAAAACGCGTTTAAAGTTTCTCTTGTGAAAATGTACATACAACTTTTAAAAAAGCCTCTTACCCTCAATCAGCGCTGTCTGGTTCATACATTATTCCTTCAGCTTTAGACGCTCGACACGGCGGTTGCGCGCTGAGCGCGCAGAGACGCTTCCATTGTATCACTCTTTTTATCCCCGTATCAGTCACTCCGACCTAAATAACGTTCTATACCACATTTCTACAGGTATGTAGTATACGAAATTAATGTTTTTAGAAAATCGAAAATTTCCGAAAATAGACCGATACTGATGCTCTATGTTAAAAAGAATTTCTTCAATTGTAAATTTTATAGAAACGGTGTAGACGATTGATTTAAAATTTGGAGGGTACATTCAGTATATGACAAAAAATGGACTGTATACATTTGAATCAGATGGTAACATTTCGTTGTCCCGAAGCTCCTTAAGGACGCATGTGAAATACAATTCCTGGCAAAGAGTAGCTTTAATTTAAAATTAAAATAAAAACATGTGCTAGATGCGAAGGGAAGTCAGTTGTGAATATCGTGACATTTGAGTAGCAAATAAAAGAGACGCCAAGCGATCGATTAGTTTTATTGGTGAAGAGGAAGTCTCCATTAACCTCAGGAGAAGTTCTGGTCCGTATTAAACCGTGAGGCATCTCGCACAAACTCGTGCATTGGAATGTGCGGATAACTTTGCTGCCCAGCAGATGCGCCGAATGCTTCAGGCTAATATCGTTTTCCGTGTAGTTGTTTATGAAAAGTTTCGTTTGCGTTGATCAAACTTGGATATTTCGTATATATATGCACCACGCTATCTTTCCGATCGATGTAGTGGTTTAATTTCATTTGTTACCCTGTGTTTCAACTGGCTGCTCGAATATATAATTGCATAAAACACCAAGGACTTAAACAATAGACTTGTCGAGTCAAGACACCACTATTGATATTTTTCTATCAATAAACATTGATATTACGACCAATGATGATCCGCGAATTTTTTTTTATCCATCGTAAGAAAATATAAAAATTTATCCGCGCATCGTTGAGGCCGGAGCCTGAATTAGAAGGTCCGAAAAATCGTTTTTTTTTTAAATTTCTTAAACCGATAGATAAACTATCCACGAATATATTTACAAAGTTACAGAAGCCAATTGTAAATATTTTCGAAGATTTTTCCAAATTGACGGGTATGATAGCAAAAAAACTAAACGATCTATTGAATCAAACCAAAGTTTATTTTCTTCAGTATGAAAATCTCTTTTAAGTGAACTAAAAAAATCGTTGAAAAAGTTTTTTAAAATAATTTGTATAGCACGTGATAGTGTTTTTTTAACACATTTTTTTCAAACCCGAGAAAAGTTATAATTTCACGATTTTTTTAGCTTTTTCTTAGTTCACCTAGAAGAAAAATATATGACAATTGAAAATTTTATTGGTTTTTTGTTTCAGTCAAGAATTACGGACTGCATCTTTCCCACCGATTGAGGACTGCAGTGGCAAGACGCACATGGAATAGGCTGATAAATCTGCAGTCATTTATTGTTTCATGTTGAACTTTTTTTTTATACATTTCAATTATACATGAAAAGATACCTCAATTTTTACTGGGTTCACTTGTTTTTTCCCTCCTAAAAAAAATCCTGAAAAAACGCTTTTTTTGGACTTTCTAATTTAGGCCTTAAACTTTCCGTTCCTCGCATTCTCGCGGTGACATCTGGTAGCCATGAAATTTACATTTCGTCCGATATACGATGTTAGTTCAAAATGAGGAAAGATCAAGCTTTGGAGAAGACTTTACGAAATAAACTTCAACGAAATTTTATTTCCAAGGGCGAAGGGGAGGGTGGGAGTCTGAGATAAAGAAAGAAAAAAAATAAACGTGCAACTTCAATTGCCACCTCTCGGCGTTGGGTTAACGTACACGAAAATTCCGGAAGTCGGTGCGGTGCGGATATGCTCAAACCAGAAGAAAAGTTGCTCAGGTACAATTGAGCAGTATATGAGATCGAAGGGTCCATCTGTGTTACGGAGTTTCGTAAGTTCATCTTCGGGATTGAGGTTATCACGTGGATTTTTCTCTTTCCCCGTCATCTACCTGGCACGAGAAATACACGAATCAGAGTAGTGAACGCACGACGGGTTGACGTGCTCGTATCTCGTTTGCCCTTTCCCTCTTTGCCCTCTCGAGTCACATTTTACTTTATGATTTTTTCGATCGTAATGTGCGTCACACATTGCACCTGGGCATCGAACCGAGACTTTATATTTTTGCACGAATACGTCAAAGAAATGAGGGAAGAAACCTTTTTATTTCTTAAGGTAGTAGTCTGGCCACAGTCACGTTGAAAAATGTATCCTCCGCTTAATCGATGAAAGCTTCGAAATATTGCGAGATATCCTTATAATGTAGGTTGCATTTCTTATCGGGATGTAAAAACTTATAAAGTAATGATGAAAACGCCTAATATTATGTTTACCTAACCCTCACTTTTGTATCAGACTATTCATTCCGGGTACTAATGCGTAGATACTGTAATCTAGTTCTAGTCCACTCCAGTCGCTTCGTGGCGCTAGCGTCACTAGACATTGCTTAATTTAAATCGGTATATCTCTGAAACTAGACGGTCAAAATTCATGATTTTCTTTTACCCATTTCGTCATATGTTCCTCTGTAATTGAGAATTAAAAAAAACATCTGTAGAAAAGTTTCGAAGTTACTGCGTGAAATGTGAAATTTTCCACTGCCCCTCATAAGAACACGTGTAAAACCATGAAATCTTTGATTGCCAATATCTCGAAAACGGAACGGTGAATCCTTTGGAAATTTTGCAGGTAATCATTTAATAGTGTCCTAAAATTCTGTGTCCTCAAAATTAAAAAAAAACTCTATAGAAAAACGCCTTGGCGAGACTACTACCTTAAAACACTCGCGCCAAACTTCATTTTTACGATGAAATATTGTTTACTTCATTTGTACCATTAACGAAATGTAATGAAAGGAATATACCGATAATCAATGAATACTCAATTTGTGAAGTAAATGAAATATTGGCTCACTGATATTACAAAATTATAACAACTGTACGTTCGGTTTTTTTCTTCGGCAGGCAATGAAACTGGAGGAGCTACAATACGACGCTATGAGACGATATCTAAAAATTTCGGAAATTTTTGTCTATCTGTTTGTTCGAATTTGTCGGGAAACCGTCTGAAGCTTTTTACCTTGACCCTTTGGTATGCAAAAACAAATACTTCCAGAATTTCCCTGCACTTTCTTTCATCTAGATCAGTCAAATAGAACCTGTGATAAATGGATTTATCCTATGGAATATATAAGGAAGCTTTTCAGTAAACATCCAATGTCGAACAGTTTCATTAGCTTTGATCATTATCGGACTCAATTTTTTATGTTTTTTTTTCTGCGATGTGACTACGAGTATGTAAGTGATATAGAAAATGGGTCTTTTCAAATATACTAAAACTTGTTTATGTTACAATAATCTTAATATATAACCCTTTATAAGATACTTGCTTTTGCCCGTGACTTCGTTCGCGTGGACTTTAGGATTTGATCCAGAGAGTAGGTAAACAAAGAGAGAGAAAAGTAAGAAATGAAGAAAGAAGGTAGCGTGTCATATAACTCCGGTAAGGTGGTAGACGGGCTGACTGAGGCAAGGGATAGTAATTAATGAAATGGTAGTATAAAAGTGCCAAAATTTGACTCCATCATCATGCAATGTCATTGTTGTCTACAGAACTTTATGGCTTTGTAATATATAGTTCTGTAAATAACATTTTATGATTTATGGTCTTCGGCAAGCACATCCAAGTTTTGGGCACTCGATACTCTCAAACAGCCCACATATAGTTGACCATGCCAGAAGCTAATCCTTTTTAAGTGCACCTCTACGTCCTCTAAGAAAAATATCTTCCGAATTTTATTGAGATAAAAACAGGGTATTCATTTTTCCCATACAAAGTTCAACACCCCATTGCTCCCCTAATTAGGGGTCATTTGAAAAAATCCTAATAATACGTTTTGTTATTCGCTTTGAAGAATACTCATACCAAGTTTCAAGTTGATACATGCATGCAATACAATTGTATATACAAACTTTGACACACCATTTTACCCCCTTTATAGTTGATTTCCGATAAATCCTTTCCTAGTGCATCTCTACCCCTTACAAAGAACATATTTTCCAAATTTTATGTTTCTATCTTCTGCGGTTTAGGCTGTGTGTTGTCTAGACACGGCCAAAAAAAAATGTAATTTAAATAGGATCTATTTAAATCAAATAGGTTTTTTCCTTGTCTTGCGGCCTACTACGATCCTATTTATTTCAAATATATTTTTTTAAATTTGTTCAAGGTATTCTTTTTAAATATTAAATATATTCAGATTCCATAAATAAAGATTACATCCAAATTATATGAATAAAGATAGAACACGATATATCGTATGAATACGAGAAAAGAATATAGGTTTATGACATAAATGTGCGGTGCAAAACAGTTAAATTAATGTTCTTTTTATTTTACTAATAAGACTGTTATTTGGAAAAAAGCAAGGTATCGTCATGCCTTTTATTAACAGGCGCGACTATTTATGTATGGAAAGACTAACCATTTCCCACAACTGCAGAATCTTACAACAGTCGTCTAATGAAAACAAAGCCATACAATTTTTGAGAGACTGGATCGTGTACCATTTTCCCGTCTGTCTCTTTTGTCTTATACTACCAGATGAAACCAAATCGTAGATTTATTATGAATAAATAAAATATTGGGCGAAGTAAAAAGTTCTGAGCGTTTTCCGCTAGATATCTTTAGTCAGCCATATCTCACGATGTATACATCGCATCGGGTCATACTATACGGCGATTTAAAGGTGACATTACGCTTCAAAAAAAAGTCCTTTGACAGTTTTGTGTTTGGTGAAGCCAGTTGTGTGTTACAGCGTTCCAAAATGGAGGTAAAAAAAGAGAAAATTCGATACATTCTTCAGTACCACTACGACCAAGGTGAAAAGGCGGAGTAGGCGGCTCAAAAAAATTTGGGCTGTTTATGGACCCAATACAGTATCGAATGCAACAGCAAAGCGATAGTTCCAACGATTCCGTTCTGGTAATATGGGCGTCGAAGATGAGGCACGCTCTGGTAGGCCAATCGTTGAAAATGTCGATAAAATCATGGAGTTCGTCGAGTCGGACCGGCATGTGACCACTTATTCCATTGCCCAGGAACTGAAGATTAGCCAGAAAACAGTTTGGAACCATTTGCATAAGGCTGGTCTCAAGAAGAAGCTCGATGTATGGGTGCCACACGAATTGACGCAAAAGAACCTTTTGGACCGAATTGATGCCTGCGATTCTTTGCTGAAACGTAACGAAATCGACCCATTTTTGAAGCGGATGGTGATTGATGATGAAAAATGGGTCACATAAGAGAACAACAGCCGAAAAAGATCGTGGTCCAATCGCGGTGAGCTGGCCCAAACGATCGCCAAGCCCGGATTAACGGCCAAGAAGGTTTTGCTGTGTGTTTGGTGGGATTGGAATCCTATAAGCTGCTCCCATCGGGTCAAACACTCAATTCGGACCTCCACTGTCAACAACTGACCAGATTGAAGCAGGCGATCGACCAGTAGCGGCCAGAATTGGCCAATAGGAAGGGTGCTGTGTTCCATCAAGACAACGCCAGGCCGCACACATCTTTAACGACGCGCCAGGAGCTCCGAGAGCTTGGATGGGACGTTCTATCGCACCCGCCGTATAGTCCAGACCTGGCACCAAGCGATTATCACCTTTTCAAGCATTTGCAAAATTTTCTTGATGGTACAAAACTGGCCTCAAGAGAGGCTTGTGAAAATAAGCTGGTCAAGTTTTTTACCGATAGGGATGAGGACTTCTTCAATCGCGGAATTATGAAATTGCCTTCAAAATGGACAAAAGTTATCGACCAAAACGGCGCACATTTGATCTAAATCGGATAATCCTAACTATGTTAATTTCATCGTCGAAATAAAGCGAAAAAACACTCAGAACTTTTTACTTCATCTAATATTTAGTTATTAGACGATATTAAATAGATCTCGCTTCGAATCAATATACATATTTAAAATAAATAATTTTAATAATGGAATGCAATAGGAAAAATTTGATTTCACGAAAAATCTAGTTAATTTTAATAAAAAAAAAGAAAATAGAGGCATCTAGTTAATATCAAAAGAATTTTTCTGTCAGTATACTGTTACCCACAGCAACTCATTCCTGATGTAGCACATCTCAAGATGCGGGAAAACACGGTTCGCCTGTGCCCTCGTGGAAACTCCCTGTGGGAGTTTCGATTGTGCTGTCATCGATTGTCACCCATCCATCCACGGTCACCCATCCGCTATATTTTCATATTATGCTTACACAAATTTATTAATATGCCGTAAACTCGTATAAATGTATAATTAGATTTTTGCCAAGTTGCTTTTGAAGAATGTAATAAAAATGATATGAGGCTGTGAAAGGGTGGTACGGAAAACGAGATAAAAGTTTCTCACGCGACCTCGCACTATCCGAGAGGACCACAAATACCCTCGAATCGCAAAGTGGCTGGCTGGGGTTCAGTGATGATGGCGAGAGGCCGAAAAAGATCTTTCTACCGCGAACCGGAGTAAGCGCGGAAAATTGGAAACTTTCCGCACGATAAAATCGACCTTAATTTTCAATAAATTTATATTCACCTGGATTTGCGAAAGAGTATAAGAGAGAGGGAGAGAGAGAGAGAGAGAGAGAGAGAGAGAGAGAGAGAGAGAGAGAGAGAGAGAGAGGGAGAGCGAGAGAGAAGATGAAGAGAAAAACGGATGAGAATAGAACGAAAGTATTAAAAAGAAGAGAAAGCTTAGAAAAGAAGCGAGGCGTGTGGATTGTCAGAATTTTGTTACGTCATCTATTTGGATTTTTGACAATAATTTTACTTATTTAACAATTACTACGCACTACCAGCCATTGAATATATTTACTACAGCTGAGATTCTCGAATGTAACCAAGTGATCACAGCCATGCTTCAAAAATATTCATATTTTTGGCAACGAATTTCAAAGCCAGAATGACCCGAAAACGGACGAAAGGCGTAGGAAATGTCGTGCAAGATATCAGCGAAAGTTGTTGACCTACTATTTGTGTTTGCAACGTAAGAAGAAGCTTGAGCACAAGAAAAGGAATTTTACCTAAAAGAGAAAGAGAAAGCCAGAGGGAAAGGGGAATAAAATCCGTAAAAAAGAAAACGAGCGTGAGAAGTGGTCCAAAGATGGAGTCGGGGAGCTGTTTTTTGTCTTTCAACCCTCTAGGTCGAGGGGTCGTCGAAACTGTAGATATAATCACTTGAGGTGGTCGGTTAGTAGTAAAAACGCTCTTGGTTTTCTCTCGAGAAATATATATATATATATATATATATATACACATATAAATGTATATGCATGTGTACACGTACACGCACACTGAACCAATGTACATTGCGTTCAGCTGGTGGTTGGCACGCGAATCTCTCGGCACCAGGTAATTTACTTGGTAATTATAAAGTTGCCGCGTAGTTGTGAATATTCAGACGCGATTACATCTATAATCGCATAAATTATGGGCCCTGGCGGAGAACGGCGGGAAGGGCAGTGGATATGTTTAGAACCTCCACCATCGGGGGACTCGGTTTTTTTTGTCCTCCACGTAGCGGTTCCATTTTTTTCATCGCCCTTTTCCTCGCTTATCAGCGGAACTCGGACTAATGTGATTTTTTTTTCATTAGATTTTTATATCACGATTCTCGCTGCATCAGTATTCAATTTTGGGGAAAGATATTGAATACGACGAGGACAATTGATGAGTCAAGGAGGCCGTTTCGTTTTCAGCACGGGCGTAACGTAAAATAGAAGTGTCTTTGTTAGCCATTGTTTTGCTGTCAATAAATGTGGGAATAACGAAAAGAAGAGAATATTGCGAAAAATATGGAGAAAAAATCGAAAATAGTTATTTTAAGGTATACCTTACACGGTCTCGAATATTTAACAATTAACGGATTTTCGTCGACAATTAAGTAAAAATACATCCCAGTATACTGGTAAAATTTCAAGCCAGGTTAAGGGGTAACTTTGATAAAAACTTTGTTTTATTTTTAAATTCAAACTACGAAGTTCCTGAAGGTGACCGAAAGTTTTTTTTACGGTTGGCAAGCCTGAATGTCGCTTTATGTCATCACTCAGATGCAGTATGAACGAACGGGTTTAACTGTCCGTGAAAATATAAAAAAACGTAAGTAATGTATTTAAACTATTCTTTATGCTCGAATAACTTCAAAAATAACAAGTTGAGTGTTGCAATGACATGTTTTTGGTAAAAATCACCTTGTCAGATGTTTATTAAACTACACCATTATACTTTGTTGTGTGGCATATCCTCAAAAACATATTTTATGGGCGGCAGTTGTTTCGTTGGGGTGTCTTTGATCGCTTCGATGGGGTAACATTGATCATTGATCAATTTCACCCCACGTATTATCTTTATTGCTAGTCTCGGAGTATTCTCAATATTCTCAGTCGTGGAAAAAAAGGTACAAGTACGTTTGCCATATAATGGAATTAAACCTTTCACTAGTGGAAGGTTTCAAAGCAGTTCGAAGTTAAACAAGATTGAAGAGAATTAAAGGAGATATATCTGAAATTGATAACATTGATATAGTATCATTCTTGCCGAAACCTATCGATAAAAATGATTACGTTGAATCCCCATTTGATATTAATGTTGCAGAATTGTGGGTTAAGATATGTTCCTAATGAACAATTTGATCTCTTTTCATGATTTAGATTACTTAGGTAGATAAAAGTATGTTACCTACCTTACAACTTGTTTTTTCTAGTTTTTTTAATGTTTCGAAGTTTATGGATGTGTTACCACATAAATAATCATAAAATACCAATGGTTGATCAGTAAAGTTGATTTTTTAAAGTAAAGGTGTAATATTTGTTCGATCAAAGTAACCCCAAAACAATAAAAATTGTTGTAACTTTCGATCCCGTTGACCGTTTTTTTTCGTCTTTAGGAAAAATGCCCCTTCTTCTTCTTTTATTTTACTTTATTTATTTTACTTCATTTATTTTATTTCACACCCGATTCTCATTAAGAGAAAGGCCGGTATCAAAGTAACCCCATTCTCAGTATAACTTTGATTACGACTAATTATTTTTTTCTCATTTATTTTTAAATACTTTAAATTGTAATTTGGAACATAAAAAGACTAATAAAAGTTGATATTCCCATTTTAAACAATTTTTTTACGATATTATTTAAACAGATATATTGATTTTCATTTCAAAATTGATCAAAGTAACCCCAATCCACGGTACGGCTGTAAACATCGTCTAATTCATGCGGCACTTTATGGAGATGACATATGCTGGCTACATTTCTATCTGATCATTAGCGTACTAAATAACTCTAGATGTCTGATATAAATTCCTCTAAGCATGTAAACATTTCTGAAGATTCTCTAACGACAACGAAAACAGGAGGTCACCAAATGTTTCAAGAAAATATTAATGATGAGACTTAGAAAAATGTGACCAGCAGAAGAATTTTCGCAACAGCGACTTCTCAGAGAGCATGTAAAAATGTCTAAATCTACAAAGCTTATGCGAAATTTTTCATTCCATTTCATCGTTGGGTATAACGTAAGTATTAGGGTATAAGAGTATTGATTGTAATCTATTTTTATTTAGTACCACTGTAATCTACTAATGATTCAAAAGGGCCCTGGCTTATGCGCCCACAAAATATGGCCCTCCGCAAAAGGAATACCTTAAGTATTTTACAAATTAGAAAAAGAATGATTTATGGAACTAGTTCGGATTTCAAATGTTGGATGAATGAAATGATTCCAAGAGCATCTGGATGTTATAATGAAAAAAATGCATTGTTTTGAGAAGATTTATCGTGGAGATGCAGAATTACGTCACGTCTGCAACATTTGCCATTGTGATTGATACGCTCTCCGCTCGGTGAGCCAGAGATAAGCAGAAGAGTCAGCCTGACATGTTTGTCATATTGGACAATTTATTCATAATTTAATGTGGCAATCAAGACAATCTGCATATTTATACTAACTATTCTGTGATTTTTTTATACCTTACTTCCAAGCAGAAATAACCGGATTTTGTGATTATTTACGTCAATACTTGTCCAGCCATGATGTTCTGGTAAATATCATCATACGATTATCAAGCCAAACAGATCTTGAAGCAAGAAGACATCGTTCGAAATCTGCTGTATAATGAATAAGAAAAAAAATGTAGGCCCCGGGTTCAGAAGCGTGACGTTTGAATATTGGTCAAGTTAGCAGGAATCCTCCTTTATACACATTCATATCGTATTTGAAGGCGACCACCAGGGAAACTTTGACTTTTGATTGATTTATCGACATACCGTGATACAGCACGATCACGTGGCATATATATGAGGGAAGGTCTTTTGCGGAAACTCGCGCTCGAGAACTGTCCTCATAGTAGCCTATATTGCCCCATACTCAACCTTATGTAACGTCCAATGTAGCCAACCTTTGGATCAATTTAAGGATATTTATATAGCGATCGTTTTAAGGATCGCCTTGTCATTAAAAATCAATGATTCGAGTTAAACAAATGTCAAGGATGTTCCTCAAAACAGCTGGGTGTGCTAATAGCAAACGTTACATGGGCTCAAAATGTTCTTTTCCCATATATATATATATATTAGAGCGGTTAATTTTTTATTTTATTTTTTTCGGGCTATCCGATCAAATTGTGATAAATAGAGAAAAAAAACATTGTAAAGGCTGCCTGTAATTGGAAAATATTTAGAGTTCGGTACCAGGCCTTAAACAAAATTATTCTGAGAATGAATGAAATTGAATGATTTATATTTTTTCCAAACTATTTGTCGGAATACAAATTTGTTTATACTTTTTATTACAATGTAACTTTATCTTAATTCTTTATGGCATGTGCAATCGTACTGATATTGAAATTTGGCATGTTTTTCCGATGTTCGTTTACGACTAACAGCAGATACTGTTTCTGTTCTTCATCATATGTAATAGCCCGATTAAACTCTTCTATAAGGGCAACTCCTCGCTCTCCTGTATCGTTTACTACACGGAATCCTTTGCAAATAGCGAAACACTTTAAAAAGCTTTCATCACTTTTCTACTCCAGTGGGTCCCGAGCAAGAAAAGTTGGTTCTATTTTTATTATTTCAAAAAAATTGCCAGCTACAAGCGGTTACGAAGTTTGCCAATCTGATGTTAAGAAGGCTCTGGACTGTTATATCAGCTTTTACTTGACGATTGGTACTCCCTGGACGTGCTGATTCAGTCATTTCGCGTTCCGTCTCAATTGGAACGTCCTCATCGAAAAAAGACAAACAGATTAAGTCTTCCGACAGATACCGTAGATGGTTCATGAACTTTTTTAGGACGGTTGTAGCCACTTTAAGGTAGTAGTCTCGTAAAGGCGTTTTTCTATAGATTTTTTGTTAATTTCGAGGACTCATTCAGGACACTATTCAATGATGACCTCCAAAATTGCGAAAGGTTTCACCGCTCCGTTTTCGAGATATTGGCAATAAAAGATTTCATGGTTTTACACGTGTTCTTATAGAGAGCAGTGGAAAATTTCACATTTCACGCAATACTTCGAAACTTTTCTACCGATTTTTTTTTATTCTCAATAACAGAAAAACATATGACGAAGTGGGATAAAGAAAATCATGAATTTTGACCATCTAGTTTCAGAGATATAGCGATTTAAAGCAATGTCTAGCAATGCTAGCGCCACGAAGCGACTGGAGCAGACTAGAACTATATTACAGTAGTGTGTGCATATTTGTATACTCAGAGTATCTACGTACTAGTAGCCGGAATGAATAGTTTGATACAAAAGTGAGAGTTAGGTAAAAAATATATTAGGCGTTTTTATCATTACTTTATAAGTTTTTAAATCCCGATAAGATGTACAACCTATATTATAAGGATATTTCGCAATATTTCGAAGCTTTCATCGATTGAGCGGAGAATAAACTTTTCAACGTGACTGTGGCGAGACTACTACCTTAAATACAATCCGATAGAGACCATGACATACTCGACACGAGTCGAGGCTCTATGGTGAGAAAAATATATAGTAAAAATGTTATAATGCTCGGTAGCGACCACTATATATTTTCCGATTACAGGGAGCCTTTGTGATATTTCTTTTTTCTCTATTTGTCACAACTTGATCAGGTGGCTTGCAAAGAAATTTAAAAAAAAAGGTCAAAAGTGGACCACTCTAATATATACATATATTAATGTATGCATATGTATATTCTTCGGAAGTTCGTAAGGGTATGGACAAAATTAGCCGACGACAGGACTTTCCCTGAGGGACTGGAAAGAATAAATGACCTGTCGATTTTACTTGCCCTTAATGTTGGGACATGCACGGCGTATGAGGCGCGTCATTACTCTCATAAAACGACGTTTTTCAGGGTAAAACTTAACACGCAGTGTGCAAGCGTGATCTATCGTTCGTTTTCACGAAACGAACGTGTTCCAGGAGAAAGAAAAAAAACGGGAAACTTTTCGCCCGATGACACGGAACGCGAGGCGTGAGAATCGATTTTCGCGAAACGTGACGGCAGTGGATAACACCCGCATTGGTCAGCCTCAAGTGAATGTAGATGTGTTATCGTATATACGCGTTACGTTTAATTCCTTCGGTCGATGGTTCCAACATTTATAAAGTCTCATGAAGGCTTTAGATTTTTAACATATAGTCTGTTTGACAAGAGCGTTTATGAAGAAACTCAAAAACTATTTGGAAAAATGCATTGAAAAAAATACACACACTACATTATATAAATCGTGATGCTTCATTATTAATATGTGGTTTAGTCCCATCCACTATTAATAATCGCCTGGCGTCTCCGAGGCTCCATACTCCCCAATAATTTCATGGCATAATCTGGTGAAGAAAATCTCCATGAGTCGAATCTGTAGAAAAAATTGCTTAAGGGACCATTCCAGTGTGACGGGCTTGAGTATTGTCGATTTTCATGATTTTTTTTATTTATAAAATTTTATAATCACTCCGATTTTTTTTCGTTTATTCAAATGGTTTATATTGTACATAAAAATATTTTCTATACCACAACCATGTTTTCCTCGCTTTTTCGTGCGTGTAAACGGTACGTAAAAGGGATATTTTACGTACCGGTAATTAAATATTGAGAAACGGCCCTGTAGAACAGCTGTCGTGTAAGAACGCGCCGAAAATCTCTAGACGCGACTACCGAACCTAAAAACATACGCTCAACGGATATCATGCTGTAGGGATTTTCGGCGCGTTCCCACAGTCGGCCGTCAAGTGCTGCCGTCAGTCGTTAGGTCGAGGAATTATTACGTACGTTGTGGCGTTATTTGCGGGAAGTAACACAACCTCACTTTTACGTGACACCGCGATAAAGCATCGTCGATCTTGCCGCGAAATACATCATTAATAACAAAATTAAGCAAACAACGAGTGATACGGAAAAACATGGCAGCGATGAATGGCTCGAATGCACGCCACCAGATCTATAAGAAGCCGCGACAAAAACGACACACGAAATATTGCCGTCCAAATCGAAAAACCTCTATAACTCAACGTACGACGCATTTATGACGTGGAAGCGATAACATAAAACGAAATTGTCATCTGAATCAATCGTCGTAGCGTATTTCAACGAATTAACCAAAATTATTAATAACATAGTATGTTAAAATTTTGTGATGCATTTCAAAATTACTTTTAGTGTACAGGGGGCGGGGCGGGGCGGGGGGGGGGGGGGGGGGGGGGGCTCCGCGCCCTCCGCCCCCTCGACGCGCTTGCAATACACCTTTCATGTCCGATATACCTTCCATGTGCGATACACCTTACGTACGCAACACAGCTACGGCACATGGTTGCAGCCACATATATTTTACATTGCAAAATCTCGGAAAACATGGTTTTGGTATATAAATAATCGTGTGCACCGCGGAGACAAGGACTTTTACCACTCGCGCGATGTTTGCAGTACTCGTGGTAAAAGACCCTCTTTGTCTCCTTGGTACACTATGTACTATGTTAATATTTCAGTTTTATTTTTTATATAATTTTTTTGGCCACTGCAAAATGATGCCCAAAAAAATAGCGCTTGACGGTGGAAAGTCCTACTCCTCGGGAAGTTGTCTAAGAGAAAAAACTAAGAAGATTATTAATCAGTATGAAAATCTGTAGAGAATTTTTATTTTTCGAAGAGAATTAACAGAATGATGGCCATTTCCAAATAAAGTGTCAAATTGGGCCTTTTTTGGACAGTTTTTCGTGAAGAAAAAAATGTGAAATTTTCGAATAAAAAAAAAACGCTTCTGTACGACGTTAGAGTGGCCTGAAGCATGATGTGGCAAAATTTAAGACGGATAGCTTGAAAACTCTTCGTTTAAAATCTTCCATCGTTTTGAAAAACGACGTTTCTAAGAAAGGCTGTAGCGGCCGGAATTCGAATTTCGCCACCAAAATGTAGCAGCATGTTTATGAAAGTCCATATTTTTGGATAATGCAAAAAAAAACGATTTTCAAAAATGTTTACACTGGATGATCCCTCAACGTTCCAGATCTTTGATGTCTATTGGCGTGGGTCGATCAGGTATGATTGATGGAAAAACGTTACCAAAGATAAGCTTCGTTCGTAAAAATTACGTTGTCCCAATCGCGGTCCAACCTTTCTTTCGCTCATGTGAGTCTTTTTTCGATGTGTTTTTCGGAAAATGGTGGCCCATCGAATCTACCCTCTAATGGTTTCCAGGGAACAATATAGCCGTGCACGCTTTTGTCAAACAGACTGTACAAGTAGCGGTATGCGTTGAAATTCGACAACAAAATTTGCGCTCGAACAATTTGGGTGCGTTTTGACTTTTCATATCTTAGCGAAATGTCTCGGATATTATCTACACTGACAGAAAAAGTATTTTGATTTTAACTAGATGCGTCTATGTGATTTTTTTAAATTTGGATTAGGTAGATTTTTCGTGAACTCAAACTTTTCCTATTGCATTCAATTATTAAAATTATTTATTTTAAATATATTGATTTATTCAAATCGAGATCTATTTAATGTCGTGTAATAACTAAATATTTTATTTAAGCCTAATAAATATGTAATTTAGTTTTATCTGGTAGTATAAGACAAAAGAGACAGACGGAAAAATGGTACACGATTCAGTTTCTTAAAAATCTCAGGGCTTTGTTTTCATTAGACGACTGTTGTAACATCTACAATTGAGGAAAAAGGTTAGTTTTTCTATAGTTAAATAGTCGTGCCTGTTAATGAAAGGCACAACAATATCTTTTTTTTTTCAAATAACTTTTTTGCATCGCAGTTTTATGTCATGAAACTATATTCCTTTCTCGTATTCATGCGGTATATCGTGTTTGATCTTTATTTATTAAATTTGAATCTAGTCGTTATTTATTTAATTTGAATATATTTAATATTTTCAAAGAATAGCTTGAACAAATAAAAAATCAATTTCAAACAAATAGAGTCGTAATAGGCTGTGAGACAAGGGAAAATATGATTTTATTTAAATAGATTCTATTTAAATAATTTTTTTTTGGCAGTGTAGTGTTGAAGTGAATGAGTTTTAGACTTGTGAAGGTGGCATATATTAATAAAGTCTTCATAGTATATAGATGGATTATGAATCTTTTTCCGTATATATAGTTGCGTAACAATGTTATTTGAATCGACCACGAGTAGAATAACGGTTACGAACTTGTCTGAGTGGATTCATCTGTAGGTACTTTTTGTATTCTTTCGCGATTATTGTAAATGATTTTTACAAAAAAAAGAGGCCCAAGCATCAATCCAAGAATCGGATTATCCGTACTTAAAGTCTCATCCGAATTGTTGAGTCAGCGTTGGAGCTTGTTGTCATTCGTTAATAACAAGCTGACCAGTATTTTTTCGCCTTGCAAAGAATTCTCGCACGTATTCACACTTCTTTATCCTCGTTAATTGCAGACTGCAAATCAGTGAAAGTGCTGTAATTCGGTGAAACCGAGGATTGCTCGGTAATGAATACGGGTGGCCTGCTTTACAAAAATGACGCCCGCATCGACGAAATGATGAGTCAATCTTTCCTAATAATTACAAAAAACCATTTGTAGTAAAAAAAACCAGAACGATATTCGTATGCTAAGTCTTGTGAATGTATCGCTGCACTAGGAGGACGGCTATAAAACTTCCGGAGAATCAATGCTTGGCTAAACACCGGTATAAAGCGAGATCTGCAGGGAAGTGGGCAATCAGAGATTGGAGGTTATGTCTACACGTAAATACGTTGAGTGGTATATACACATAACGCCAAGCGTAGCTGAAACATCGTTCCAAGTGGGTCCAGCCCGCATATAGCCAGACATGGTCTATATATGAGAGAGAGAGAGAGAGAGAGAGAGAGAGAGGGAGAGAAACAAAGAGAGAGAGAGAGAGAGAGAGGGAGAGAGAAAGCTGAGAATGTGTGCGCACAATGTATCTAGGGCAAAGTGAGCCGAGACCGAGGGGGTGACAAGCAGGGCTCAAAGTGATGACCAAAGCGTGCGGTACTTCTGTCCTTCGTAGGACGAGATGCGCCCAACGAACGCAGTGGTCAAGACCCAGCAGTACCTCCAGAATCGGGAGATGGTTGGCGAAAAGCATGGAGGGATGGGCTCGGAAAGGAATGGTGGAGCGGCAAGGGTAAGAGGATTGGAAGGGTGAGGACAAAATCGCAAAGCGAGCTCTACGGACAACCATCGGTAGTCGGACACGGCCGGTAGATTTCGTACGATGTTCGTAATTTTGTCGTGGAGATCGCAGAGGAGGAGATGTATATATATATATATATATATATATATGTGTGTGTGTGTGTGTGTGTGTGTATGTATATATCGCAACCGCACCAACCGGAAACTCGTATCCAGCGGGAGAAGCGTGGTACCAGCAACGATTCTATACAACGATACGGCCTTAACTGTAATAGATGAACGTCTATATATATATATATATATATATATATATATATATATATATATATATATATATATATATATATATATATATATATATATATGTACGGGTGAAAAACGAGCACGACAAATCCGATGTGCAGACGGTAAAGATTTTCATGTTCCCCTTGTCGTAATAAAATCCGTAGATTATATTTTAATGGAAACGCTTTTGTCATAGTACGTAGATAAACGAGCGAACCGGATGGATAAAGCAGAGGGGTCTGAAGAGTGCCCCTTGTGAATTTGTGTAATTAAGGTATTACTGGATAGATATTAAAAAATCGCTAAAATTCTTGAAAATTTGAGGAATGATAGTTATTGATAGAATAATAATCCATGAATTATTTTTGAATTTTTCACAAAATAATTGAGTAGTTATAAACATATGAATTTAACACGGTCGCTTATAGGAAAATAGCTTCTGCCAACGTTAATGGTTGAAAAACATATAGAACTAAATCGCCGTAAATTCTGAAAATAGTATATCATCGAAATTTAGGATCAAGCGATTGATTATGCTAAGTTTTGAAATAAATCGACTGAGTAATTGTTGAGAAATTAATTCAAGTAATGAGGAGTATAGAGTTTTTTAACGATGAATTAGTAGCAACGGTGGGAAACTGAATAGACCTTGAGTTTTTGGGTAGTTATTGAAAATAATAATATGATCTGAACGTATTAATTAAATTTAAAAAATGAGACATTTTTTGTCGCACAGTTGAAACAAATGTACAGTCACTGACAAAACCTCAGTCAAGTACACGCCAATGTCGTCGAACTTGATTTCAATTATTATTACAAGTGGAAAATTACCATTTCTAAGTGTTAATTTATTATCAAATTAGCTATTTGTAAGGCTCAACGTGTACGACATGATCTAGACTGGTAAATCCACGATTCGCCCATTTTGGACTAACTTTTTGCCCGACGGTCCATCCAATAATACCTTAAAATGGAGTACATGCCAATGTGTGTGTTTCAAATTAATTCTGTGCGAGCGGTATTTCCAAGAAAATATTTTATGTAATAACCGTATATGGAGATGGGATTATTCCCGTTATCAACGAGACGTGCATGGAAATGAAAATCCGTACACGGAGAGAAATGATTTGTTTGAATCAACTAAATGTAATATATTCCACGTATTTTCGTTCAACGGCATGATATTTTTCTCTGATGAGAGTATTGTGATGACGAAGTCGGAATTGACCCACATTCGATAAATAATCTTGTCAAGTTGGAGGTTTTCTTTTCGAAAAATATTGATGAACAGCAAAGTTATTATTATTTGAAGAAAGTGCCGCCGTTTCTGCACGGCCAATCAGAGTAGGCAGTTATGATAACTAGGATGATTTGAAATAAAAAGAAAAATAATGAACTTTCAGTATAGTAATAAAACTTTCGTATAACAGGATCCTTTTTTGAAATTTTGAAATTTACGAGAATGGCGAGCTGTAGAAAAAAAGTTCAATTTTCGACCAGAAAAACCATTTTAAGAATTCAGTATTAACCAATGAATGAACATATTAAAGAATTATTCGGTCGTACAATAAACATTTTTATAGTCTATGCTCTATCTGAATTAGAAATGAATCGGAAGAATAAATTTTGAGATAAGATTAACACTGATTCATAAAACATAGTTTTGGAATAAACAGAAAAGAAAAAAAAAGGGTAAATCGCAGCCAAGCAGTTCGCTGTAGAACCGTAGGCGATTAAAACTTTCATAAAAATCGCCTTAGCTCCGTCAATTCTTGGACTTTTTATAAAATATTTCTTGCAAATTGATCATAGGCTATAAAATTGTGCATTAAAAAAGGGTTTTTTATATTTAAAGCTTCTGCCAATTCCTTAAGGTGACTGAACTCATATTTAGGGCTGCCGAAATAATTATGCCATTAAAAAAACAAATGTTTGTATATAAAGCATACCTGTCTTTACAAATAAACTTTTTTACTGAATGTCAACTGAGAAGGAATCCTGTATCGAAGTCAAATAAATGTTATGGTCGAGTATTCATACATCGACTAAATGATATATCAGATACAAGTAAATATTGAGTGGACGGGACAAGAGCGGGTACATGATTTTTCGAGCGGGAACATCGTTTTAGGTAGTGGCTGTATTATGGATTATCTTACAACTTAATTTCCACCTTTTTTAAAATATAAATCCAGTTACTGATTTTTACTTTAAATCGTCATGTGAGATTAGTGATTTTGCGTTAATGCAAACAAAAAAATTGACCAAATCAGTAATGTTATTAGACTTGAATAAAATCTATTAGAGGCGAACGTCCATTTTTCTATTATAAGAATCCTATTCTAATTATTCTAGAGCATTTCGCTGGTGGATGGGTGGCTGGTTTTTCCCAGATGCACGATCACCCACCTGCCAAAGATTTCGTTCCAGGTTTCGCCATACGATCCCGATGTCAGGGTGCGCGGAACGTCATTAGAGCGATACCCCATCCGTGGCAAAGGTTTGCATGGCGAGGGGTGCGAGGAGTTTTTCGTAGACTCCGCTTTGCCGCGATCTAAGCATCTTTAGGCAAGCTCGAGTCTCCCCGCGGGCTATTTAGTGCATCTGCTTCCAAACACGGCGGCTATCATGCCTCTATCCTCCGTTGCCATCGCTGCTATGCGGCTCACCAGCGCAGAAAAGGTGGAGGTTGATGGAAGTGGCCTCTTAACTGATCCTCTATATATAATATATTATATATATTTATAGTTAATATGTTTATCGCAGCAGGGACCGAATTTCACAAGCATTGCGGGAACAAAAATCTACTATGTGAATGTGGTCCAGACGAGCAACGTGGCATTCTTACCCATTGTTCAGTTCGTGAAGAAACCAAGTTTGACCGATTTTCTTTCATTGATTGCGCGCTCGATTTTCACGAATATCATTTTGGTGAAACTGCGTAGAATTTCTCGAGGGATGGCACGTTCAACTTTTTTTGAAAATTGATGCAGCTCCTTCATAGCGGAAGCTTTGCTTTCGTGACAATATTTTTTTTGCGTTCTTAATCGAAATGGGTTTCAAATGGCTAAAAATTTCGAAAAATGAATACCAAAGAAAATGTCTGTACGTGTGTACGGATTTTTTCGTACTTGTGAAAAGTTTTATAGTTTCTGTCATATCGGACTGCATTGTGATCCATTTTTCTACGTCAAAAAATAAACACGTTTTCTGGGCTGTAATTTTTTCAAAATACTAAATATCCGGGTTAATGTAATTTACTCGCATTCTACTGTCATTACAGTTAATTATACATTTCTGAAATACTCACGGAACGGGTGCGCAATACAATATATAGCAAGATTAAATTTTGAAAAAAAAAAAAACAAAATGAAAGGCTTTATCATTCTCGTCTAATTATACATATTTTGAGTTTTTTTCAACCGTCACTGAATTTTAACTTGATACTGCACACGCAAAATTTTAAATATCGAATAAAAATTCGAAATTCAAATATTCATTTAAATTGAAATTCGCCATTCGCAATTTTTGAAATGTAATGTCAAGTTGCGATAACTTTAGAAATACTTTATGTACATTAATAATTGCGTAATCTTTAATTGCCTTTTCTTTATCTTAAATGGCTTAAAAATCACGAATAAGTATTTTTTTAGCTTTCCTTTACCTAACAATGGATTAAAATTTATAAATCCAAATGTAGATCAGGAAATTGTTTTTTATGCAGGAAAAAGTATGCCTACCCTCACACTAGGGTTCTAATGAGGCTGGGGAATATGAAAGTGGACCAAAGTCCTAGCTCAATTTCCACATTGATCACATAGACATCGAGTTGGTCAATCAGAAAATAACGAATACACGAAAGAAGAAAAAATAAGGACAGGACATACGGAGAAAGACGCTCGCAAGGCTTGAAGATAACGATAAGCATTTTTTTAAGTATTTAATGTTTTTAAGTATTTAATAAAAAATGAACGACTCGAGAGAAGAAGCAACCTAACAATTTTCGTTTACTTGACTTTTACTAAAGAGGAAGCGCAGGGATATGAGAGTTCCGGTACCAAATATACTCCGCGCTATAACTTTATTAATACGCCAACAACTTTTTGTCTCTCGGTTCGGAGCTTGCAAAGATTTCTCATCCGTTACTGACGAGTGAGACCAAATTCTCGGAGGGATGAGAGAAATCAAGTACATAACGGGACCAGTACCGGAAGAGAGACCCAGGGGAGAACGAGTGAGAATCGCTGTGGTGTTGCCTGAGGGTCGATGCGAGAATTTCTTATACATACAATATATGGGCAATTTTATGCCAAGTCGGCCGGTGTCCGTCCCTTTGAGAAGTGATCCATGATTCCTGAATGATATTTTCCTTTCTGTGAAAAACAATTTTTCGTTCCCCTAGTTTCTAAACGGTTTTTGTTTTTTAGTATAAAAAGATGATGTTAACGATAAACTAAATAATTCCCCCTTCCTTGAGTAACACCCAATGGCTAATAAAAGAGTACTAGCTTTCGCTCACGACTTCGCCCGCGTGGAATTTGGCCCATAGAAACTTCATTATCTCTTATTAGGAGTTGTTTTAAAAAATCTTAAAATATGCGTTTTTAATTTGTTCTGAAGAATGTACCAATTCTCAAGTTGATACACGCCAGCAATACAATTTTCCATACAAACGTGTACATTCCATTTCATCCTTTTAGGGGTTGATTTTCCAAAAATCTTTTATTAGTACACCTCAACGTCCTTTAAGGATCTTATCTTCCCAATTTAATTGAGAAAAAAGCAGGGATTTCGATTTTCCTATATAAACTTCAACACCCCTAATTAGGGGTTGTTTTAAAAAGTCCTAAAATATGCGTTTTATTATTTGTTTCAAAGAATATTTATCACGAGTTTCAAGTTAATACACGCAAAGAATCGAATTTTCCCCCCCTTAGCAGTCGATTTTTGAAAAATCTTTTTTCAGTGCACCTTTGCACCTTCTAAGGAAAATATCTTCCAAATTTCATGTTTCTATCTTCAGCGGTTTAGGCTGTGCGTTGTCTATATGTCAGTCAATCAGTTACGAAACTGTTATATACGTATATATACGAGGTGTGTAAATTAAGTCATGAGACTGGCAACGTAGCGTTCGATCTGGCAACACTTGGGACGCAGGACTTGGAAATGCGGTAGGTGAACATTTGACACGCCTTCAGTATGAGTTTGAACTCGCTAGAGTCATTTGGTTGTCCGTAGCGATTTTTTTTTTCGTGAAATAGCTTTTTCTAGTGCGTTCCAAAAATGAGTGATATCAATTTCGAGCAATGGTGTTCTATCAGGTTTTGCTTCAGACTTGGGCACAGTGCAACGGAAACTTTTGTGAAAGTTCAGCAGGCCTAGGGAGACAGTGTTTTGTCAAAGACCC
The DNA here is from genome assembly GCA_963932345.1 of Ophion ventricosus. Taxonomy (NCBI): domain Eukaryota; kingdom Metazoa; phylum Arthropoda; class Insecta; order Hymenoptera; family Ichneumonidae; genus Ophion; species Ophion ventricosus. The sequence continues at coordinate 17,108,623 of OZ010714.1, forward strand.
AGGTTTTTCGGTGGTTTAATGCATTTTCAGAAGGAAGTGAGTCGATTGAATATGAACCACGCAGCGGAAGATCTTCATCTTCAAGAATTGATGAAAATGTCGACAGAATCCGGGATCTTGTGCGTTCAGATCGTCGGTTGTCAGTCAGAATGATCGGGGAAGAGTTGAATTTGGCGCACAAGAACCGTTCATCAGATTTTGACCAATGTATTGGGGATGAGAAAAATTGCTGTCACACACCAATTTCAATAAACGCGTTTTTGGCAATTAAAAACATTCCTGTGGTCCCTCAGCCTCCTTATTTGCCTGACCTGAGTCTTTGGTTCTTTTTCCTCTTCCCGAGATTGAAAAAATCACGTCAAGGGACGTCATTTTGGGCACTCGAAAACATTCAAACGGCTGTAACCAACCAGCTGAAGGCTATTCCAGTATCCGACTTCCAGGACTGCTATGAGAATTGGAAGAACCGTCTTCAGCGCTGTGTGGCTTCCCAAGGAAATTATTTCGAGGCAGACAACATTGAATCGTAATTCTATTCGAATAAAAAAAATTGAAAACAATCAGTCTCATTACTTAACTTACACACCTCTCAGAAGATATTTCTTCTTCGAGTCGTTTTACTACATTCGAAAAGACCGAAATCGCTTGCAGCATAGTACATGTTTATACCGTTTTTTTGCTAGAGGAATAGAACTTGGAATTATCATAAAGTATTGTTACAGCCTGAAAGAAACACTTTGGCATGAAATGCTCCATATATATATATATATATATATATATATATATCGCAGAGTAGAATCAAGGCTCTCTCAATTTCCCACGCGTTACGTTTCAAAAGTAATGGAATTAAGGACGGAGAGTTTACGGTTAAGGACGAAGGTGTTTCACGGTGGGGAGCGGGGGCGGAGGTTAAGTTGGTTCGCTATTTGCCCACGATTCGAGCGCATCCGGTAACCGAAACCAAGTTGCCTCCGGCCTTTCGTGAGGTTTTGGGGCACGCGAGAGCCCATTCTCTCTTCTCCATCTCGATTCACCAACGTCCCCGAGTATCGTACAAGGAAAACCACATCTTCGATGTCCTACTCTCGTCTGCAGAGAGCGAGAGAGAGAGAGAGAGAGAGAGAGAGGGAGAGAGAGCGAGAAGAAGATAGAGAAAAGGGTGGGTGGGTGGGTCAAAGAGGAAGAGAGTTCTCGTCGTCTTCATCGTCGTAACTAACCGACGAAGAAATGGCATTTGCTTGGACAAGAAACGGGTAGTGGAGAACGATGAAATTTTCGCGCACCAGTGCTAATCCAACGTTCGGTTGGTTGGCGATGAAGGTGACCGAGAAAGGAAATGAGATCGTGCTTACACCTTCCGTGATTCTGATTTCCTCTGTTACGCCCCATCCTCTATGCATACCTCAGGATGTATATAATTCACCGTTGTATTTCCGAAGTTGCAACTTATGGGAGTGCGAGTTGCAAACCTTCGCCCTACATTCTTCAGAGAGAAAATGTGCGACCAATTTCGCCGAGCGATAAGGGACAAAGTTCAAAATTGTTCGTTGTGCATTATTCCGTTGCCTGGATTAAAAATGTGTTCGTCGGAAAATGCCTTCGACTCACGTTTGATCGGTGATCGATCGGTAAGAGGCAATTTCATGAAGAAAAACACTATTTTCGCATTTTAAATGCCAAAGCTTTGCATGATCCTTGCGAGATGTTTTCTCAGTTGCAACGTCATCGTCGCAGCTGAATCCTGCGGAATCGCAAAGATTGTTGATTTTTCTTCATTCTTCAACGTCGAAGAAAGTGGATACGCGTCGTGTGTTAAGACGGAATGAATGCGCGCGGCCAATAGTTGCCGAAATCGTGACGAATAGAGACGAAAATAAAAATGAAAGTCGAAGAAAACGAGAGCACGGAGGATGGCGAAAGAGAATGAAAATGGAACAACGGGGACGCGCATCCGTCGGCCATTATTTGTGCGCAGAGGTGAGAGCCGCGTATGGTGCTATCAGCAGAGAGAGTGAGTGAGTGAAAGATAGAGAGGGAGAGAGACATCGAGAGAGAGAGAGAGAGAGAGAGAGAGAGAGGGAGCAGGGGATAGTCAGCAACCTTTTCGTCGAAAGTATACATACTCTCTCCCGTTTTCCTCTTTGTACCCACCGCCTTTCATTTCCCATTTCACCGGTACACTACTCGTTGCCATTTTTTATTCCTCTCTCTCTCTCTCTCTCTCTCTCTCTCTCTCTCTCTCTACCCCTCCAATCCTCTCAGTCGTTCCTCTATTCCTTCTTCATATACGTCCTCGCATGGAATGTCGACGGTTTGATTTTCGAAAGAGTCTCATCGAGGTTACGGAGTGGCTCACAAATAGTCTGGAGTGCATGAAAAAACCTCAGACAAAAGCATAGAGAGCCTGCCAACCGAGACAGAAAGCTCAGAATATTGAGACAAAATATTGTCTATTATTTCTCTGAAACAAATATTTACGAGACATATTTTTTCCGATTTTTCTCGTTGGAACATACTCAGTCAATTGCCCATTATATATATATCAGGGGCTTGCATTGAAACCCGTTGCTTTTTTCGTTTTTTTTTTTAAATTTATTTCGTAGAAACTTGTTGCTTTACATTAATCAAAGTATTTTCTCTTAGTTGTTACTCCTTTGTTTCATCTCTCGGGCAGAAGCCGAATCTCACGGCAAAAGAATGCCTTGTCTTTTGACCCACCTATCTATCCGTTTTTTTTACTTTCTCGTAATTACGGAAGTGTGTTTCTTTCTTCTAAAGCGGGTTGCATTGACCGAAATACGTGTAAATGATAATTACTTGGAGCGAAGCAAGACTCGGAGTGAGGCAAGACCTGAAAATGGGGTATTTATTATCGCTAAAAATATTCACGAAAGAAAATTCATGAAACTACAAATGTAAAAAAAAAACAAATAAGCAAAGAGTATATTTTGGTGTTGAAAGTAATTATTTATGAAGACAGTCATAGATAATTACATCATACTCAGTGCCCGACCATTTATAATTTTTTGTTTGTTTATTCTTTTATTTCTTCATTTGTTTGCATTATATTGTTCGTTGGCGATTGGTCGCTTAAGGAGGGAGATACCTTTACACGGATAAATAATCAATGATTTTGTGGATTTTTTTGGTAGAAAAATAATTATTTCATATTTTTGGAACTTTAGCATTTATTAGGATGTACTTTGATCTACCGAAGCGTATTTTTTAAGTTACAAAAAAAATTTTTTTAAATGGCTGAGATATCCCGCTGGTTCTGGAACATGTCAACTCGTGACTTCGAAAATCGCATACACTCTCGTGTTCGTTGTTTTCATCTGAAACCAATAGGGTTGAAGGTTTTCATTGAAAACATTCATAGTTCATCTGTAAGCCTAAAAAACAAGTAAAAAATTTAAAAAATAGAAGAATTATGCCATTTTTAAATAGACATTGCGATTGTTGATGGAGTTTTTCTTCTATTCTGATATGGAAAATTACTTTTCTTGCTCGTTTCTTTAAAACATTTAGGCTTACAGATTAGGTAGTGATGTCGTTCAGTCATGTACCAAATTTGGTCAAGATTGTTCGAATCGTTTTTATGCGAGGATGTATGCCAATTTGAAAAATGAAGTTTTGAGTAGAACGCGTTTAAAGTTTGTTCACGGAAAAAGTCAATGACAACAATCACTTACCGGCTAATCAGCGATTTCAGCGCCATATACTAAGCCTTCAGCTTCTTCGAAGAATCGTTTTTTTTCAGCCATTTGATTTTTCCGTGCCTTTCGAGCCTCTTTGGTCGATAAGGAGCTTCGCCGCTCCTGTCAATGCACCCGTCGGGCCTCGGCGCTGCTGGCGTAATTTTTGCACTGAGTTCCAATTATGATATCCAATGCGAGCATGGTTTTCAAAATCAATGTATATCCTTCGTTGAATAGTCCAGCCGCAGGATAGGATGCAATTTCGACGATTTTCAGTCCAGAATTCAAGTGCTTCGGGGCCAAGATCCAGATCGTTCAGTTGAAACTTTCATTGGCATTTTGAGTATTTTGAGTATGCTCAAAAATAACCGTGAACGCATTTGGAAACAGTAGAGTATAAATAATAGGTAGTCCCGTCGATAACATACGACTATGCATGTAGTGCCCTCAAGCGTCGGGAAGTTGTGTCACGTTTGTGCGTATAACTTCCCAACTTCGAATTTTGGTTTAAAGTTTTGGTCCAATCTTTTTAAGACATTGGACGAACGTTTTATGAAAAAAAATCATTTTTTTGCAAGTTGTAAAGGTATCTCCCCCCTTAATATGAGCGTTAAGTTTGTTTATATGCTCGTTTATAATAACTGCAAAATAACATAGCGTACCGCTTAATGGCGTAAATCATATTCCATACTCTAAGCTGTGTTTTCGTGAAAAATTTATACCAATCGTTTCAGTAGTTCTCGAATTATAAACGAGCAATCGCACTGACGGATATTTTTTTTTTATACGCGTTTTCACTCTTTCCAGTTAATACTAAATCAAGTAAAAAAACGTGCTTTGTTTGTGGTTTTTTATTTTCCCGCAATTTCTTTACAGATTGCTTATAGTAATAAACAATCTATAAAGAAGTTATAGACAAAGCACCTGTTATAGTTTTATTATATGTTGAGATAGATAGGTATAGATAGATATGTACTGTAGATGAGAAACATGATATTGCGTCTCAAGTTTTATTCCTAAGAGGAATCCGTGTCCGATCAAATAAATCATCAGGAATGATGAGAGAAGTATTGGAGTTTCTTGAAGGACGGGAGAAAGAGCTGTATTGCTGAAAACGCAGGATGTATTCTCGTTGTATACACCAAGATTAACGATGCGTTATCCGATATTGTCATAGGACAGATCGGATATCTTTGCTTGGAGATGGCGTTATACCGCTATGCTGTCATCATTCCTTTCATTACATCGCGTTATGCCCACATTGAATACACCGGGTACGTATAGCAAAATTGGACGATTACTATTTTCTATGCGATTGTTAAATGCTTCTTTACCGCTACACCAGCCCTCTCCTCTGCCCCGTAAACGAGAAGAAAGGGAAAACTATTTCCAATTGTGAGAAGAAACGGCAAATAAAAAAAAATACATAAAAAGTTTTTCTTAGACGTACATACACATACAGTTGCGTGCAAAAGTTTTGGGCCATCTTACTTTTCAGGCATATTGCATTGAAATACGACGGTGGGGAAAAAAATAAACGAGTTATGACAGCATGTATTCACTTACATTTGAAAACAATTAATTTTATATATAGTGTTTTTAAATATTTATCTATTACTTTTTATTTAACTAGCGTGCAAAAGTATTGCGTGCACATACTATTGAGTGTAAACAACATAACAAAATTCTTTGAAACGAACAAAGCGAGACTCGACCTTCTTCACTTGACTCAGTACTTTGTTGCTATGCCCTTAGCAGCGATAATCGGATTTAAGTCCGGTGATTGCGATGTCGAGTCGCAGTGGAGAAGCATCTTTGAACAAAATCTTTTCCGAGACAAGAGGCACGTTTGGGGTCTTATCGTGTTGAATAAGCCGAGCACGCAGCATTTTTTTCATTACAAATGGGAGCATATGGTCTTGCAAGACATTTCTGTACATTGTAGCGTCAATATTGCCTTGAACTTCTACCAGCGGACCAACGCCGCTGTCAGAAAATGCTCCCTAAACATTAATGATCCCGCCACCGTGTATTACAGTAGGAATTTGATATTTAACGTTGAATCTAGTACCTGTTGGACGACCCACGTACTTCCGACCATCGCTTTCGCATAATTGAAATTTAGATCCATTGGAATAAAGCTCTTTCCGCCAATCTGATAATTTTTTTTAATATTCAATCTGGCCTTTTGATTCTTTTTACTGATGAGTGCTTTTTTGACACTGATGCGTCCAATCAGTCTGCAGAGGTCGGGATACTTTACTCCGACTAATATCGGCACGATTTTCACTACGTAATTCTCTCGAAATGCCTGCTGCAGTTTTTCTATAATCCACTTCCTCTTTTTATAATTTTGTCAACGTTTTTCGTAGTTTTTCGTGGTCTATCACTTTGACTTTTGTCACATAGCGAATTTGTTCATTTATATTTACGAATAATATAATTATACGAATAATAAATAATAATACGATTGACCGTACTTTTTCAAATGGATAAAGTAGTCGCATTATCATGAAAACTCTTTCATTCTGAAGAAAGTTTGTTATTGTCCTGTGTTCCAACGTATACCTTTATAGGTTTTTACGTATTACACTTCCCAATTGAACCGTTTCCTATCACTCCTTACCCGCACTGCGCTAATGTAACTTGACTTTCGTTGCGCCTACAGCCGTCTTAATGCTTTAGGACACTCTAGGATTATGCAAAAATTGTTTTTTTTTCGTTAAAAATCTACCTTAGTAGCTATAAAATTATATTCCAAAAGATTATGGATGTTAAAAATCTCTAAGTACTCGATTTTCAAATTCTAGCGCAACCCCTCTTGATTCATGTCGTGACTTTCTACTAACTTTAAACGCATTTATCTCAAAAGTACACTTTTCAAGTCGGCCGGACTCATAACTCAAACAAATTTACACCGAATCACTTGAAATTTTAACGGTATATTTAGAATTACATTTTCTGAGGCACTACGTAGGATTTTTTAAAAGTATATTGCATAGTTCCTTTTTTATAAACAATTTTCTGACAATTTTTTCATGGTATTTTATACGTTTTGTTTTACAAATGCGCCATTTTGACAAAAAACAATATATCAGAAAAATCCTACGTACTTCTATAGCTATTCTTATATATAATCGAAAACACTTTAGTGTCTCATCGTAACTCAAAAATTATAGGAGCTGTTGGTCCGGCCGTTGACCTTCCAGAAATAAAGGCGTCATCGGAAAAATGCTGCACAGTCGCCATTTTGACACGTATCGCTGTGAAAAAATAATTTTGTATAGTCAATTACGTGTCTAATAAAATCCCTATTTTGTAATTCCGATTTATTTTATGGTTTCGCTGAAAAAAAATCACAAAATATGCCCTTTTTTTGGCCTCTAGAGCGGCCTACGGCCTTAAGCTACGATCTACCGCATTTGCCAAACGTACGGGGAAACTGTGGAAAACCCGTACCGGTATAGACCGCCTCATAGTCTTCTGATTCGCTGGTGCACAATTTTAATCAAGTATCTATATCAGAGTATCAAAAGGATTGGCCTTCCGCTCACTGGTTGATGCGCCATGGTTGAGTATCGGCCATGCACAATGTTGTATAACTCGAAGTATCGTCGGAGCCGGATCCCGAATGTTCATGCACCAGTATCAGTTAAATGGCGCGTAGTATTTTCATTGGTTGAGAATTTGGTCAAATGAATAATTATTTCTACACACTACAAATGGGTTCACATCACCCTGAAAAGCGTAATGAGACGCAGCACCTCGGTGCCTTAATTCACTCTCCGGTAGCGAAAAATCCAAGTACTTGGAATTAACTTGCAAGGGTACGGAAAAAGACTTCGAGTACAGAGTACTACGGCCTATGTAGAGGTGCGCTTCCTCTTGACTTTATAATGGGTTGTTTCCTGTTTTTGTACGAATCAACAGTTTCAATTGTCAATGAGCAATAAATTTTGAAATGTACAAAGGATTGAGGATTCGCGGCCTGGTCCGTGTCCTCGTTGAGATTTATTCACATCGCATGATTCAAGGCTCAGCACTGTGAAGAAATCGAGGTTGATACTTCGAGAATGAATTTTAGTTTCGCAATAACGGTTGTGTATATTGTAAAGGCTTAATCGTATGGCAATTTAAAGGTCAGCTGAGTTCACTTCAAAATAAAAACAAATTGGTATGACTTATATTAATTGGAAAGTAAAATAAAATGAAAAATAAGAAGCGTCTCTATCACAAGAAGACAAAAGGGCGCAACATGCCAAAAACTGCCATTTTCGAGTGATTTATTTTCACATCTAAGACGTATATTTGAGAAAATCGTTCTACTTTCGCCTGTGATAGTATGTCGCATAGATCTGTAAAGCTTCCAGTTGCCAGATGCAAGCACGATATGTGGTAGACCATAGTAGCTACGAAGCTGCGGAGGACGGATGGAGGGACATGATGATGTTGAAAGGATTCCGACAGTGGCTATGAAACCTTAAATACAGAAATAATTAAGGCGACCCGGCCCTTGTGGCGCGGTAGAAGTGAGCTCCAAGTTAAAACGAAGGAGAATACGTGGGGGAGCCGCATACGGGAAGCAAATACGTTGAAATAAGAATTCATAAAAATGTAATTAACCTCGTAGAAGATGAAAGAGCGATGGTCGTTGACGAAAGGCCGGAAGTGCAAATCGTCCAGGATTGTAAAAGCTGTGCGAGAGAAGGAACGAATGAGGGATAAAATGAACACCCCCCCAAATCAACATTTTTGAGCTGCGTTCAACCGGAAAAATAAAGGCCTCCTTCCCGGTGCAGATATCGGCGATAGCGGATTATGGGGTACCTAAACGAGGGTATATTTTTTGAAATACCAATACGTTAGGGCCTCCGATGAACCTCCCGAATGGCAGAAACTGGATATTTTCGCTCAAAGGAGGCTAAAGTAGAGCGCTATGAAATCCCAGGTAGGCCTACTTCGAACTCCCACAGAACCTACTGCGGGGCCATTTGGCCTACTTTAGGCACACGGTAGACCCTCTGGACCCTCCATTCAGCCTACTGTAGGCACATTGTAGACCCCCCGGACCCTCCATTCAGCGAAAACGTATTTATTTCGTCATCGAACGGGTTAGCGCTCCGGCCACAATGGAGTGTTGATGAAGGAGATATCGAATTTGGGTTCATAGCAGGTTAAGTGAGGTCGAGCGTAACGGACTTGAGATCGAAAGCAGGTTAAGGAGGCCTGTGTTCTGCCCGTTTTACTAAAACTGGGAGTCGAAAGAAGTTTGGGAGGACTAACGGAGGTTACACTGGACCGAATGGAGGCCTCTTTCATGGCACTGAACTCGATAAATGGGATTTGGTAGGTTCAACGGAGACTGGAGGCTTGTGCATTGCAGAATAAATGGGTCGTGCGAGTGTTCAGAGGACGGTACAAATTTTTACTCGAGCCTCAGTCAAATTGAGTATCGGCACGGGCTTTACACAGTTTCGCTGTGCCTTCGTCTCTGAGGTATTTGAAACCGTGAAGTGAGTGCGCGGTACAAGTGAAAATGATGGAGTCGTGAGAGGGCACACGGAGGAGGATTGGAAATAGATAAACGAAAAATACTGGTGGAAACGCCGTATCAGTTGAAAATTGTTGTGCAAATAATAATTATTCGAAATAAAAACTATGGCCCTACTAGCCGTCCCACGCGTCTCCAGTTGCCTCTCCCGTGAGGAATGCAAGTACAAAGAAAGGAGAGAGAGGGGCAGGAGAGAGAGAGAGAGAGAAAGAGAGAGAGAGAGAGAGAGAGAGAGAGAGAGGGAGAGAATTATCGAGCTTGGCTCGCCGCGTTTGTTTCACCCTGGAACAAAGGAATCTCCAATGACAAATGCAAAACGTGGACTACCGGTTAACCGGATCTGGTGCTCGAGCGGAGAAAGCCCACCGACAAGGTATGTTGGGACTAAAAAAAAGGTGACAGGGCCAAAGTGCACGCGGGTAGTGTGGCTCGTGCAAACAAACAAAAAGTATCAATGAAAAATAACACTCGATGGCCCGAACTGTCGTTACCGTTCGTGGGTTCTGCGGCGATTCAGAGTTTAAACAGATTACTCATCCCTGCGTCGACTTTTCGCCATTGCTCCCCTGGTACGTACACATCGAATTCCGGTGAACAAAGGGTGCAACCTAAATTAGCTGGTATGTCAAAGTGTGCTCGTTACGACCTTTTGTTATCTATCCACTGGATACGCTATTTTGGGAACTCTTCCAAATTCGTTGTCCATTTCTATTGCCCCAGACTAGCGTCCCGATCACTTCGTGAGGCGGGACTAGACCATCTGGATCAAACGAATTCCCCTGCGCGAGTAATTTATGCGCCGACACACGTATGTCCATTCTTTTTTGCTCTCCCCGGTACTTCATGGACCGGGGTTGATATAGAGATTTGGACAACGAGAGTGACAAAGTAGCAGGGGGAAATAAAACGTCGGATGAGACGGGCCTGACACGAGATAGCCGTGTGGTGGCAGAGGTTCGGACGTATAAATGAATAAGCCGGAGAGAAAAGGACGCAAAAATAAAAGAGACACGAGCGGAATCCATAAGCGGAAAGCGGGACGGTGCAGCGGAAAAACGTGAGTCGGTTCCTAACTCCGCGATGAAACCTCGACCAGGAGGTTGCACGGATACACCCGTCTTTATATTTCTCGTAAAGGTCTCCCCCCCTCCCCCGGCTCCACTTTTTTCTGCTTCATACTCTTCTTTTGAGCTCCCCGTATACGTCGAGTTTGTGATAAGCCACGGTGAAAAAAAGTGCGGGGATTCATTTCTTGAGTCCATGCTTCCCGGGGAATTCACATTGCCCCGCAATAGTCGTACGACAAGTGGATTGTTTTTTTTTACTTCCAATCTGGCGGAGGTTCTTCCTTTTATTGCCGACATATTGAATCGGTAAACAAAATGGCGGCGTGAGACGAAAGAAAATGGCAGCCGGTAGGATACCTCACGATTTAAGAGCGCACGTGGAAAGTTATCGACCGCGTCATAGAGAAGTTGGCAAAAGAGAAATAGTGCAGTTAAAGACTGCCTATAATTCAGACTTTCGGGAAATGGAATTGGGGCGCTTGGAACATTTTTCATCGGTATCAGCTCTTTAGCAGAGACATTCCGAATACCTCGTATTAACGCGCGAAACAGAGGACGTCGGGCCGCAGTGACGACTCTTCGAGAGGCCCAACTTTCAATAGTATGATTAATCTTTTATCGAAAGATCAACTTTGTACATGGAGAAAAAGTGAGATATAATAATCACCAAGGCAGCTATTGGAAGATAGCAGCTACTTCCAATTTGCGGTCTTGACGCAGCCAACTTTTTCCATCAAATCCGCGATTGCAGATGAATTTCTTCCATTTTGGAACAATTCATTAGGGCGATTGGAAAATATATTTGTAGGAGATTTTATATCAATGAAAATGCTTCTAAGTGTTCCAACTTCATTCTACAATAGTCGGAATTATCGACAGACTTTGGTTATGTAAAAGTATGATTTCACCGAGTCTTCTTAGGGTTCTGTAGTCAAACAAGGACCCCTTATAATTTCCCCATGTCCATCTGTTTATCAGCCTCGCAGGTTTTGTAGTTTTAGACCCATATACATGAAATTCTGCGTGCAATTACTCCATATGGGGATCTGAATTAGAATACCGAAAAATCTTGAGACAAAATTTGTTTAGGGTATTTCCCCTACGTGTAAAATGGGGGCGAAATTAATTTTTCGTGCACCCCCTCAATGGGTGTCATTGCATAGGGTTTTTGTTCAGAATGAAATCCACGTTCTATTTTTCATTTTTAAGCGCCGTTAGTGAAATATTAAGTTTCAAAATGACGTGCAACGTGTCTCGCTCCTCTAATGTTTATATTGTGGTTTTGAAAAATCTGAAGAAATTCTAGGTACCAGCATTTACCCCTGTAGAAATTCCAGTTCGGAAAAAGTACTGCCCCTTATCTGCCTTCCCTAGATAATATTGGGCCATGGTCAGACCCCGATTTACCGTTCCCATTTTGGAGAGCTGGCCGGGAACTGACGCGGAAAGGGATCAGAAAATGGCCGCGGAATGACGAGGAAGGTAATGGTATACTGACTGGGTCCGGCATGAGAAATAAACCGGCGGACGGATAGAGTAATGAGCAGGTACTGGGAAACGGTTTATGACGACATACCCAAGTAAAATAAGTAGTGTCAAGTCGTATTGATACGTATTATTTCACAAGTATCACAAAATCATAAGCGAAAGTGCACGCTGTAAGCATAGCACTTCTTTACGTGATACAACAACGGGTCGAAGTTTTATCGTTGCATAATGGTATCTTGGTTACGTGAAGTGCTTCGCTTAAAGCGACCTGACGGATTATCGGTGAAATACATGCAGGTGAGGTGTTTCCGGCCAGAGCATTGGTATTTCCTGACAAAGCGACTTTAATTTTTAATACCACGCACCACGAGATTAATTTTTTTGTCCTATTAAATAATTTTGTTATTCGTTGTGTTAGAATTGATGCTTATTGTAGTACTATTATTTATGATAAGCATTTTTAATCTCGTAGATTATCATACATGAAAAAAATGCTTATAATAGTGAATAACATCATAACGGATGTATTAGTTTCATCTTAATCAAATATAAATATCTTCCATGGGGAAAAAAGCAAAGCAGTTTTACACAATTCTTAAAGTCGCGATGTTGAATAAGTTCTCGCTGCTTTTTTTTCGTGAAAATTGATGTCTTATTTTAAAAATTAATAAAAAATATGTCTCTGAAAGTATTGTCCATTGCTAGCCACTAGTTCTTGCCATCTTTCTGTCAGTATTTAAATTTCACGACGGAAAAACGACACGTCTTTTGAGACTATCCAAGAGTCGACTCATTTTTTGGCATCTTCATAAGAATGGAAGTGCTGCTCAGTCAGACCATGTGCTATTTATCGGTACAAGTGATAATCGGAAGGGACAATTCCTGGTGAATACGGCAGGTGGGGTAGGACTTCCCATTTAAGCGTTTCCAAGTAAGTTTTTAACTGTTTTGCAACATTTGGCCAAGCGTTGACATGCTGCAGAATCTTTTTGTCGTGTCTCTGCTCGTATCGCGGCCTTTTTCCTACGAAGCTCGGCTCAAACGCATCAATTGTAGTCAATAGCAACCTCCCGTCATAGTTTCGTCCGGTTGGAGCAGCTCATAATAAACTACACTCAGCTGATCCGACCAAATGCACAGCAGAAGCTTGGACCCATGGATATTCGGCTTTGCCGACGATGTTGATGCATGGCTTACCCCTCGATTTACTACGTTTAGGGTTATCGTAATGTATCCATTTTTCATCGCCAGTCACGATACGATGGAAAAAACTCGTACGACACCCAATGTCCTTGCTTTTGGATGATTCCTAATGCTTTCAATCCTTTCGAAACTGTTGTGTGATCAACTCCTAATGGTTCTGTAAGTTCAGCTAGCATTTGACATGAGTCTTCATAAAGTAATGTCTCCAATTCTTCGTCTTCAAACTTTTTCTGTGCGCCAGAGCGTTCTTTATCTTCAACATCAAAATCATTATTTTTGGAGCGTCTGAACCAATCTTTCCATGTTGTTTCCGACAGAGCATGGTCGCCGTAAGTCTCAACAATAATTCTGAGCGCTTCAGCTGTAGAATTGTTTTGAATAAAGTAGTGCAGTAAAATTCTCCGCAAGTCCTTTTTTTTTACACAGAATTTGGCATGTTTAACACTATGAAAAAAAAGTTGTTTACACTTCGGCGAAATGACACACACTGAATTTTAAGCTTGCTTATATTACTTCTTTATAGATGCGCCACCATCTTAAACTACACGCGCGCAGTTCTGATGATGCCATTTGTTGGAAAACAGCGAGAACTTATTCAACGTCCCATAATAACTACACATTAGCTAAACAATGCTGCTTTAATTTATCGCCGAATAAATGAATACGGAATCCTACTTTAAGCGTGTCGGACATGCAATTGCAAGGTTTTTTTTAAAATGACAACTCTTTTGGTTCCAACAACCCCCAACAACCCCCCGTATCATACATACGGAAACTTATACTCACCCGCCACAGAAGAATCCAATAATACGCCAGATATCGTAGAACGATGGCTTTTGCCAGCGATAATTGACAGCATTTTATTTGATTACCCTACACGAAACGCGAGGACGTTCCGTAAATATTTCACATTTACAAGCTTCATGTACGAAGCACGACGCAGCGCTGGGTGTATTCAGGTGCAATCACGTTACGATGTGTGTTTACGTGTGTGTGTGTGTGTGTGTGCGTGTGTGTGTCTTTGCACATGTATGCGTTACATAGGAATTCCGAGATACCAAATTGCCACATGGGACACGTGCAAGAATATATTAGCGCCGCGGCGCGGGAGGAGGGGGAAGGGTTGGGGGGTACAGCGTGAGAGTTAAAGAGCACAGTGGCACGAGAGCACAAGAACTACAACGTATCCGTTTGGCTGTCGTGCTCCAGATGCATATACATACGCGAGCCTTAAATTTTCCACGTTACCAGTTTAATGCGAATAGAGTCGAGCATTGGGTATACACGAGCAAGGCATGGTGGCGTTAAAGTCGCGTGTGTCGTATAGAGGGAAACTGTGGAATAGGGTTTGGTCGAGGTGAGGCGAGGGGGGGGGGGGGATTAAGGGTGGTAAGGGGAATATGAGACTCGCCACCTCGTCCTCCGGGTATGATAACTACGCGATATTAACTGAATTAGCGAGGATATAAAGCCCACTTGCGGCTTAATGCCGACCACTTTCCACTACGAATAGAAGCCAGAGAGAGAGAGAGGGAGAGAATGGTACCATTACATTCGTGGCGATGAAACTTCGCCAGTATAGTCGAGACTCTACTTCTCATTTCTTCTCTTTTCCAGAACTCTTTCCTTTTTTACATCACATTCTACCTCACCGCTCCTTTCTCCTCTACCTCCACATTTTATCCACACCGTAGCAACAAGGCCGGAAAAACGACCCGCGGCGAGGGAGCAAAAAAACAAAACGCCAACCACGAGTTTGCGGATATCGAAGAATAATATTCGGTGAACTCTCGATAATTCAATCCGCGAGAACGCTCGCTTTTACATACAGCGCGAACTGTTGAAGGAGCGTCGGCGGTTTATGCTGCGCTCCGCGCATTATACGGAATAAATATACGTGCTTTATTCGTATACCTGTATATATGGGGTGATGGAGAATCGTAGCTTGAAAATCGTATGAAAACAATAACAAATACGGGATCGAATACACTACGCTCGCGTAATGGATATTCTTGATGAAGCGCGATGCAAGACCTGTCGGAGACTCCCACGACTCGCAGGATATTCAAAAGTTCATTTTCCCCGCCGTTCATTCATTATAAATATGGATCTACGCTTTATTTAGGGTAAGGCGGTATAGGAGTACGCACCTAAACATCAAAGCGATAAAAAAAAACAAACAGATACATTTTACGAATCAGTTTTCGTTTTAATTGAAAGAATATCTAGCATTCTAATTAATTTATGAGCGATAATAAGGAATCTTAATTTTTTTTAATAACAAAATAAAAACTACAAAAAGGGATTTGTGAACTCTTAGACATACGGACGTTTAAGATTGCGCACGAGGGTCGATAAGAGTACGCAAACCTATCTCTGAAGAACTGGAGAGAGAGAGAAAAAGAGAGAGCGTTGGAGAGTTGGAGAATTCGTGAAGTTCGTGAAGTATTTGAAGTTTGTGAAGTTTGTGAAGTTTGAGAAGTTTGTGAAGTTCGTGAGTTCTTATCTCCCCAGAGATGTAGGTGGTGTGGATTTCTTCAGCCTCTTACACGGAGAGAATTAAAAAGTAATTTTTGTCGTGAATTTCACGGTAAAAATTACCGTGATATATTTCAATGTGGTGACAAGTGAGAAAAGCATAATAATTCGTATGCGACAAGTTTTTTTTAACTCACGTTACAGAAAATTTCAAATACGTAGCTAAAATTTTACTATACAAGAAGGGTAGCGCGCACGATAATTTTTACCGAGAGCACAATACATTTTCCTATAACACTCATTAAATTTTATAATAAATCTTAAAATGACTGTTATAAAGACGATACTTTTTTATAGACATTTTTGAAAGGCATAAAATGATAAAATGCACAGTAAAATTTCGCTGATATTATATATTTTTTAAATTTAAGTTTCGCGTATTTTGTTACACATCAAAATTTACTAGAAAATCTGGTAAAATTTTCTATCTGAAGAAGAAATTTTATTTTATTTTCGTGAAAATCTGGGTTTTACTCAGTAATAATAAGCGAAGTTTCAGGTTTGTCATCTGGTTACCGTTACTGCACGGTAATTTTTAATATTTAATTCTCTTCGTGTACGAAGAGTGGCTTCAGTATGTGCTACCGCTCTTACAGATTTACCATCATTAACTCGCTTCCTTGCATTTTCAAGACCCGTAATTCACCATAGACTTCGGTCGCTAGTCCGTTCCCTTCGGGACATGCTGAAAGTAAAAAAAAACAATCTTTAACAACAGTCGCATAAGAGTACGCGTGTACTCCTACACACCTAAGCACAGCGTACTCTTATACGACCTGCAGATTTTTAACAAACACGATTGTTACTGCCATTTATTGATGAGATGCGAAATTACTTTCATTTTGAACAATAACCTTAGTAAACCGGCATACGAAACTAGTTGTTGTTTTCGAAGAAAGTAAATTGTGTTTCGTACTTGTAATACTTTGAAAATGGCAAAAATAAATAAGAAATTGCAACCAAAACTTCAAACTGACCTGGCCTCTCCGTTTTATTCCACTTTGGATTTTTTTTTGTCACAAACACTTACGCTGTTAGGCGGCCTAAATATAACTAAAGTTAGTTTCCATTAGCAAACAGTTTCGTCAGTAGCGTGAATGCGTACTCTTATTGCCCGCGTATTCCTATACCACCTTACTTTAATGTTAAAAAATGTTGACTTTGTACCTTTTATAAAGTGAAACTTGTTTAGCCCCTTTTTTTCGTTCGGTTACGCATGTCGAGCGACATGTGTCATGTCCAATCGAAGTTCGGTTACGCATGTCGTATCTTCGACTTTCAATGACTGCTACTCGCACGTCACATGGTCGGTACATTTCGAGATGTTACCATAGAAAGTTCTAGAACATTCTACGCGTTTAAACTTTGAATTAAGAGCGCTGTCAAAAAACTTGATATTTGCGGCATTTATAAAGGTTGTATTATTTTATGGTTTTGGTTTATTGCAAGTTAATAATAATATGTTAAAGTATTAAAGAACAAGTATACGTTTTAAATTGAATAAAGTGCAATTATAGTATAGTATAAACACAGATATTCAAATTTTTGAATCCTGTTTGTTAGTAGAATTTTGTTTATTCAATTCACTACAATTATAATAAATAACACATTTATAAGACCAATTATAAATACTAAGGACTGTTAGTAAATGCATGTTAATTAGTATTGGGTCTATGCATAATTTCGTAGCGAAATTCCGACAGATGTCGTTCGCAGTTGTTTCTCCGCTCGCACATGCGTCAACCATATGAAGTGTTGTATGTTAAGGCGGGCAACCACTTTAGGAGACCCAAAATTATATGATATTTTTTTATTGTGAAAAAACAACGGAAATTTCCGCAACTTTGACAATAATTTTTTCATATTTTCATACATCTCTGGTAATTTTTTCAACTTATTTCATGCATTAATTAAGGTGTAATCCGCTATGTCCCTTGGCGTGTCCTCATCGTCGTTGTCGATTTGAAGGAATTTTGCAGCTCCTAATTCGCATCTGAAATAGCCTAACAAATTTTTTTACATTCTTAAGATGTTTTTTAAGAATATGAACCTAAATTTGGAAATGTTGGAACGTGTTTGAAAAAAAATGATCGATTTTTAGCATTTTTTTCCCCGCATTTTGCAATAATAAATATGTTTTAAACAATCTAATCTTTCCAACTCTAAGTTCATGTTTTAATAAATTATATTATGTAAACGTGTTCCAAATTTGAAGATGATCCATCAATTAGATTTTAAGTTATGATTCCCGCAAATTGACAAAATGCAATAATTGAAAAAATGTAATTTCAAGAAAAACACGTTTGAAGTTTTACAAACGAAAATCTCAAAGTTAAATGTGTTTCATCAAATGATAAAGTGTCTTACCGATTAATCAGCGATTCCAGCACCATACAGCAGTCCTTCCTCTTCCTTATGCAACTCATTTGAAACTTGCATTTCCTCTTTACGAGTTTTTCGATCTTTTCTTGTCTCTAATAAACTTTTTCTTTTTTGCCGTGCCACGCGCATCTGATCCTTTTGTTCGGCATATCCGTAGCTCTACCTGCCATCTACGATTTGTAGTTCATTCATAACCATGAGTAGGGCTGGTTTCCTCCATTGAATAAAATAGCAGCAATAAATAAGGCTACCTCAATTTTTTTTTACCCAGAATGGAGATGTTTTGGAGCTAATCGCCAAACGGTCGAGTTTGGGTTTGTTCGGGTTATGAAAACCCAAACAAACTACCTAACTGAGCGCTCGTGGATACCTGAGCGCGCTTGGGAGTCGAGCGGAGAGTCTTTATCATTTATATACATACCGTTAGAAGGAATCCGAATATCGTTTTGAAATTTTTAGGGTGTATTCTTAAGATATTTTGCTAACGATTTATGAAATTAAAAAAAAAAGATTTTTTGAAGTATC
The DNA here is from genome assembly GCA_963932345.1 of Ophion ventricosus. Lineage (NCBI taxonomy): Eukaryota > Metazoa > Arthropoda > Insecta > Hymenoptera > Ichneumonidae > Ophion > Ophion ventricosus. Next base: position 17,127,075 of record OZ010714.1, read on the forward strand.
TAAAGTGGTTGCCCGACTTAAGTGAAAGCTGAAACTTGTGCCGACATTAAAAAAAAGTATCCATCGTTATCCGTGACGTATAGGAAGTTTAATTGTATTTTGAACATGGAAGGAAAAAACGTTTACTTTCGATGCATTTCGCTTTTCTATTTCCGAATAGGCAAAAACCCATCGCAAACTCACAAAAAAGATATGCGCCGTATACGAAAAGATTGCTGTGTGTTGGAAGTGGTTTGCGAAATTTCGTTGTGGAGATTGTGATCTTCAAGATGCTCCTCGCTTCGATTGGCCACCTACTATTGATGTCGATAAAATCAAGGCTTCAATCGACTTCGAATGGCATCTAACAACTACAGACATCGGACATAACATCAACATTGACCAATCAACGGTTTCGAAATATTTACGGAAGTTTGGGATGGTAAACAAGCTTGATGTTTGGGCGCCGCACGAACTGAGCGGAAAAAATTTTATGGACCGAATTTTAGCTTGCGATTTGCTACTTAAACGCCACCAAATGAACGATTTTTAAAGCGAATGATTATTGTCGATGAAAAGTGGATTGTCTACAATAATGTCAGTCGAAAAAGATCATGGTTGAAGCTTGGGGAGGCTGCTCAGACAGTCGCAAAGGCTGGATTACACCCGAAGAAGGTCATGCTCTGTATCTGGTGGAATTGGAAAGGAATTGTCTATTATGAGATGCTACAAGCCAACAAAACGGTTGATTCGACCAGGTAGTGCTCACAACTGGCCAAATTAAAGTGAGCAATCGATCAGTAGCGGCTCGAATTGGCGAACAGAAAGGACGCAGTGTTCCACCAGGACAACGCTAAACCACACGTTTCTTTGATGACCCGGCAAAAGTTATTGCAGCTTGGATGGGATGTTTTTGGGCATCCACCTTGCACCTTTAGTCCATCACTTGTTCGGGCGTTACAGAACAGTTTGCATAATAAAATCTTCAGTTCCCCGGGCGTCCTCAAAAACCACTTGGATGATGATGAATCCTGTGGGTAAAGGAATCCTTTGCCCAAAGATCTCAGAACTTCTATGAAAGAGGGATAATGAAGCTCGTGGAGAGATAGCAGAAAGCCATTGAAAAGAATGTAATATATTTAGTTAATTAATATCGTCTTTTTTTTTGTAAATATTTTGCATTTGAAATTTACTCGATTTACGCTACGGAATTATGCATAGACCCACCATGGACCCAAAATTCTTTAAATTTTCGGTTTTTAGCCTTTTGAAATTTCAAATAATTTACATTCTTTTTAGTTTCAATGTTTAAGCGCTTTTTTAATGTTATTCAACATTCGTAGAGTATTTCTAGCTTCGTTTTTTTCTTTAATAAACGATAATAAATTTTGCATCGCACAAGTATTTCTATTCTTCATACTTTTTTAGCTAACGTGTTTTTGTATTATCATTATGATTATAAAAATGAAAAAAAATGTTAAATTTTTGTACTTGCATTTACTTCCTTTCTTATCAACTATTAATAATAAAACGACGAAGCCGAAACGACGAAAACAAAATTATATACTTTCGGTGATTTCAGCATAAAATCGTTTAGGGTTGTGGCAAAAAAGTGACACTTGCACCAAGGTTTCGTAAAACCGCATCCAACTCTGTGAATTAATGATGTCGAATTTTGAAACAAAGCGTCTGTACTGTTTTGGTCTCTGTTTTCATCAAGGTACATGGAAGGTATAGAACACCTGTACCGGGAAAGGTTGCATTTTACTTCAGTTTCAGATATGTTGCTGTCAGAACCTCAATGAAGCTGTCTGTTGCTCAATATTCGCGAGCCAGTGCGCGGCTAATCGGTCACCCATCCCCTTATTGGCTTAGGCCAAGGGTGCTTGACATAGCCGTTTGGCACAGAAGACCCTGCGCATCCAATACTGTCGGTTCAAAGCGTACGGATTATTTGTATGTGTCGTGCGGTTTTCGTCTACCGGCGATTCACGATCGCTTTAGCACTATTTTTCCATCATCGAACTCTGAACTCTTCCTATCTTTACTATCCCCTGCTATGGTATTCATGTGGTCATACGTGAAGGTTCCTATGGTTACCAATACATACACATACATTTGAACGTATATATATATATATATTAGTTCGATATACAATAGCAGCGTTTCTGGGCTGATAAATTGCTGAAAACGGTTTGATTAACTTCTCGGCCATACGTCACTCGCTGCTGGTCGCTGACGCTATCCCTGCTGCCTGTTCCCAATCCCGCTCGTAGGTTACGGTAGAACGGCAGAGAAAGAGAGCGAGCGAGAGAGAGAAACGCACGCTGCTTCTCGTGGTTGCATGGTTTACACATGTCCTTACATATGTACATGCCACGTCGTGGTATAAGCCACATGCGTGGGTGGCCGGGACGGGGGGGGGGGGGGGGGGGGGTGAGCAGGGAGCCGATGTTTCACAAATGCCAGGCAACGTACTCAATGACGTTTCTACTACTGGCTATAGTAGTATTGCTTCCGTACCGGCCTGCGTTTTGTTCTGGTACAACAAGATCTGGACGCATATCATACATCATGCCTGGTTGGTCCGATGGAGACTGTTCCGCTTACCGAAATTTTATGTCCTAGTAACTCTGATTCACACTTTACAGGGCTTGCAGAACTTTTGAAGTGCGAAAGTTTATTTTGATCGGAAGGATCTTCAGGGACGGTTTATACGTTTGACAGATTAGGTGGTGTGGAACTAGAAATAGGTTGATTAAGGATTGATTTGATTTAATCTTGATCCTTCCTCGTTCGTCTCTTATGGTATCCAATCTAGACGGCGTCATATATCTATTTTGATTCAATCAAATCTTCATCTTCAATCGTTCGCTTCAAATCATATTTGCTTTTGGCGTGCTTGGTTTTCTTTGAGCGCCATTCATGGGCACAAGAGTTAAGATTTCAGAATGAGGACCGGGTGAATTCCGCGTTGGTTCAGTTTGATCGTGATCCTGCCGCGTTTTCAAGATCAATTCGTTTCTTAATCAACGAGGACCTTATCTTGAATCCTCATCTTATGGGCACATTTGATTTTATTCTACTTGTTGTTCTTTAAGAACAAGCCGGTAGATGTGCTCAAATGTTTGGGATTTAGGAACAGGACCAGCTTGATTCAGGATTAATTCGAGATATTGGTTCAACTCCATCTAGTTTCTGCCTCTTTCCTATTTTATAGTGATGGATTAACATCGACCCACATTGATCCTCAATCAACTGTATCCTGATCCTAAAACCTAAGACTTACCCACCCTAAATATGATTAAAGAAAAATGAGCTAAACAAAAAACAAATGTGCTTGTAAGATAGAAGATCATCAGGATCTGCTTGATTAAGAACGAATCTCATGGAGTGAAAAGCATTGAAAAGGAATGGCTTGTAACTGGTTTTAAAACGTAATGAATTTGAGCCAACTCTCTTTTGGTGTACAAAGTAAACGACAAGGTTCTGTGTCAGGATTCAATATAATTATAAATTTTCCTGGTTATGAACATTGCATGTGACAGGCGGTATATAATTCCGAAAAATGTGAGGACGAAATACCATACCCTGGCAGATTAGATATTTTGGTACTTTTTATGGCCCTCTCCCCATATCTATTTTTTGACACGGCTACAAGTAACGAATAGACAGACTGACGAATATAGAAAAGCTCAGCTATCACCACTACCACCACCATTACAACGACCTTCGTCGGGGTGAAAGCTCGCGTTGCGGCCGCAACTGCCGTTGGCATTATGAATTCTGTGTGTGGGTGTGTGTGTGAAGTACCTATCCAACACCTATACCGAGTGCGTTCCTTTTATGAATACGTAACGAAGTCGGGAGTAAAAGAACCGCGTAGTATTCGTGTTTTCTAGCTTTTTCTTTTTCTGTCTCTCTCTTTGTCTGTGCCTCTCGTTTACTATCGCTATGCAAAGAGATGTTAGGTTGTCGATTGGAGCGCCCTCTGGCGGTCAGGGTCTGCATTGCCAAGCGTGATCAAACAACGTGACCATAATGTCGGAGCCGAGGGTAACGAGATTTCTGCTTTGATATGTTTTGTCAAGGGATCTGCATAAGTTTGAAATTTCAAGAAAACGATGTTTTTTTTTATTGCATATTTTTGTAATCTAGGGTCTTAACGTACATTTTGAACAGAGATTTTGTACAAATTTCAAAAATTAACCGACTTACGATGATTTTTGTGAAAGCCCAGATCGCCTTTTACTCTACTGCGATCTGCCTCGCTGCTATTGACCTCTTTTTTGCCTTTTTCTCAAAATTATGTTATAGGTAACGATAAAACTTGTATCACAATATCTATTCAGCCGATTCACTTCACATTCGGACATAGCATAATTTATACTATTTTCTATCGTATGATTGGAGGATTAAAAAAATGTTTATCCATTTGTTAGTAACAAATGATTAAAGTTGTTTTTTTCTGTCAAAAATCGATTATTTTTCTACATCTCGTCATTTCCATAATCTTAAATATTTCAAAAACGGCCGAGCACACGACAGTTTCATTATTATACTAAAAATACATCATTAATTTCTCATTTCGAATTACTCTACTTGCCAGAACCATTTACACCGATTGGCAATGCAGAACGGCGGTGATTTGATTAAATAAAAATAATTCGTTCTTAACAACATTATTCAGAGAAAAAAAGTTGTACTTGGCAAGACCATGTATCAATTGTATGTAATATCTTGACCTCGTCATCTCAATAATGTCATCAGAAAAAAGATTGAGAAACGACCTTTTTTTCGGCCCTGAAGTTTATGCAGAACCGTTAAGGGCAGGTTACCGTTTATGACGATAAAAATTTGATTTTTTTACATAATGTGCATTCTTAAAGGGTTTAGAATACGTGAGTAAAGGGATATTTTCAGATCTGAAGAATTTTAGAATTTACAGCCTGTTGAGCGGAACCGTCCGCCGGTTGGAAAACAGGTAGCTGAGACGCTCGGAGCGCTCTTGCTGGGTAGACCTTTATAACGTTAAACTTGAATTGCGTTTTTCTGAAAGCAGCCTTTTTCAGCGTGCGGGGCACTCTACAGCTTCAGCGGCTGAGCCGATTCACATGAATCTCTGCGCAATTGAAAGGCAATTTAATTTGTGGGGTCATCAGGAAGCGATTTTTTGTCAAAAATTGATTAAAACATATTTTTTTCGCCCGTTGAAGAAAACAAAACGGGAAAAAAATTGGGTTATTTTCAAACGGCTGCCATAACCCCCAAATTTAGTCTAGTTTAATAATGTTTAACCTGTTTTCGTTTAAGATGAACTGGCAAGGCTGTGCAGCGACCCGCGTAGACCAAAATAAGCCGTGTATGGCTTTACTTGACGGGAGCTGGAGCCGCACTTTGGTTTTTTTAAATAAATAAAATTGAAATTTAGTCTCCATTGATAGAAGAATTAAATTCGTTTGAACCCATTTCCAAAAGTAATGATTTTATAAAATAAAAAAAATCCCAAAGTTCATGTATTTTTTATGATTCTTGACTGTAACCTGCCCTTAAGAAAAAAGGCGCAATTTTCGAAGTGACGTGAGCGCGAGTCGGGTAGAGAAGATTATAGCTGTTGCCTCGAGCTGCAAAATAGAATCCATCATACACAATAAGGGGAAGTATATACGATGCATGCATGTCACAGATATTGATTTTTTTTAAAATATTTTGTGAACATCAGAATTCCTGACCCAGAAACTTCACTTTCCATGTAGACTATTAATAATTTTATCGTAGAATATATCGAAGAACATACCGAAGAATCTGATCACAAAAAAAGTTTTGAGCTTTCATTAAAGAACTGTCACGAATAATTTCATAGTAAATATTTTCGCAGAGTTCTATCACAAAAAACGTTCTGCCCAAGTTCATAGCATGAAAAATATGAACAGTTTTATAGTAACATATTTCGAAGAATTTTATCGCAAAGAAATTCCAAGTTCGCCAAATAACAATCACAAATGATCCCATCGTGAAATATTCCAAAGGATTTTATCACACAATAAAGATTTTAACAAGTCCATCAAAGAATCATCATGGATTATTTCATTGTGTGAAAGTATTTTAAAGGATCTAATCGGATAACCATTGATCCAAACATTTTTCCGAATAATCATCAAAGCATTGCTCGACAAAAGTCCTTAAAACATCCTTTTTTTTTTCTATTCGATTGACCAAAAGTGGTGTCATTATGAGATCGTGAAATCGTGACGTGTGTACGCGTGAATGGTATACGGATACTGGGGAAAATGTTGCTCGTTCTATTCTCGAGGGTCGGTCGTCAATACTGGCACCTGATAATTATCCTGAACATCAGCACGGTGGATTTCACACCAGACAGGACGGTGAGGTGGTAGATTTGAAGCAAGCTTATACAATGGTGCATCGTGTAGACATTTATTTTTATTCACGTCACGGATCTCGAGAGCCGTCGTTCTATTCCAACCCCCGTTCCGCCCTCTCGCCCGGCTATGAAACGACAGGCGTCGCATAGAATCGACTTTGTATACGTTCGTCTACACATGTGTCTATCTGTATATACATGCATGGATATATATATATATATATATATATATATATATATATAATGCGGTCCATAGAGGGTAGACGCGGCGGATGCGTCCTCCAGCTCACCCCGAGTTTCATACATGAATATCTCATGAATTCCGTTTCACGCGAGCACGACCACGAGGGTAAAAGTGGATTTCTCTATCTCACGATGTGTATCAGTGCGTTTCTGTCACTCCAATAAGAATCTCGCTGTGCCGAGCCGCATTCCGTGTGAGTGAGAGAGAACGAAAAATACATAGCTTCGCTACTGTCGAGACGAGAAGTGACGTATTGTAACATCCAGCGTACTCGTCGCATTCGTAATGACCGATGGATGCAAATATATCTCTCGGCCAAAAGAGCGCGAAAACGCGGATTCGAATGGGGACGCATGATCGAGCCTACGATTCATGCATGCGTCGCGAAAATAATTAAGTTTGGGTGTATCACAGTAATACAAGACTTGAGGTTGTACGTGTGTAGTAGCTTGTAAATATAGATATCTATATATATATAAGGCAAAGTGCTGACTGACTGACTGACTGACGGACTCATCATCGCCCAGCCCAAACCGCTAAAGGCAGAAACGTGAAATTTGGGTACGGTATTGATTTTATATTGGAGGCATCGTTTAAGAAGGGATTTCTTGAAATTCAACCCCTAGGGGGGTGAAAAGGGGTAGCAAAGTTTGTTTGGGAAATTATGTTCCTTGCGTGTATCAATTTGAAACCCGGAACATATGTTCCTTAGAAGGTGTAGAAGTGTACTAAGAAAGGATTTTTCGAAATTGAACTCTTAAGGGGATGAAATGGAGTGTAAAAGTTTGTTTGGAAAATTCTATTCCTTGCGTGTACCAACTTGAAATTTAGAACACAAGTTCCTTAGAAGGTGTAGAAGTGCACTAAGAGAGGATTTTTCGAAAATCCACTGTTAAGGGGGTGAAATGGGGTATAAAAGTTTGTACGGGAAATTATATTCCTTGCGTGTATCAACTTGAAACTTGAAACATTTATTCCTTAGAAGGTGTAGAGGTGCACTAGAAGGGAATATTTCCAAAATAAACTCTTAAGGGGGTGAAATGGGGTGTAAAATTCTGTATGGAAAACTTTCCTTGCGTGTATCAACTTGAAACTCGGTGTAAATAGTTTTCAATCAAGGCAAATAATAAAAGGCTAAACAAATAATAAACTTCTAATGAAGTTTCTACGCGGGCGAAGCCGCGGGCGTAAGCTAGTTCATTATAAAAAGTGTTCAAGTATAGTCCTGTTTCAATGTTAAAAAAACAGTAATACCATATACAGTGAAACCTCGCTTATACGTTTCGCACTTATACGTTTTTATCATTTATACGTCATATTTGTCTGGCCCCGGCAAATTCCGCCTATAAAGAATGTAATGAAGTTCCATTTCTACGTTTTCCACTCATACGTTTTTTGCGCTTATACGTTATTCATTTTCTTCCCCAGCGTCCGTTTCGGGGTTTGTTTTTCTCAGTTGTACGTAAATCAGTGTTCTGTGACACAAAAAGAAAACATATAAGAATTTAAAAAAATTCACAACCCGTAGCTTATTTTTGTCCAGTGGAAAATTTTAGGATCGTACTATGTATGCATGTAAAGGGTATCTAAAAACAACCTGGCATTTTCAAATGTGCGCCATTTTTTTGTGGCGAACATAAAGTACTAATCTTTGACAGCTGGCATCAGGAAGTATTGAGGTTTAGTCATGGAGAATTACACGATCGAGCAATGCATACAAATTTGTGAAAATTCAAGGTGAAATAATGCAGTTATTGACCACCATAAGATCGTGCGATTTGACGCCATTGGACTTATTTCTGTGGGGTTTTCTGGAAGGAAAAGTATATGCCAATGATCCATAGACCATTCCGAAGCTCAAGGAAGCAATTGGACGCACCATTAATGAAATTAGTCCGCAATTATGCCAAAATGTTGTTAAAAATTTCGTCAAAAGAGTGAACGTTTGCAAACAGCGACGAGGCAGCCATTTATCGGATATTGTGTTCCACACATAACCTTCATATTTGTACTTTATATTAAAATACATATTTGCAAATAAATAATACGTATTATTAATAAATAAAAATATCAGGTCATTTTGCGACACCCTTTACTTAACTGTGATTACCTATATCTTATTTATACGAAAATGTCTGTTATTTTCTAGTGTAAAACGTCAAAGCTTTGATGTTATAAACTCGCATCAAATAAAAATTCTGGACGAACGTCCAGAAGTCGCCCGATGCAGAGGCCTAAAAAAAGGTGATTTTTAGTGATTTTTTTTATAAGAAAAGAAACAACGGCCCTTCTTAAAAATTGTATTGTACTTTAACACACATTTGAAGAGAGAGTATAAGAAAAAATTTTATTAACTAATTGTCGCAAAATAGCGGAGTATTAAATTGACCATAGAAGCGCCTCGCCGCTGGAGCGTCTCGAACTGGCGGGAAAGATGGTGTGCTTAATTCTTGTCTGGAACGCAAAAACCACAATTATTTTTAATTCACATATATTTGTATTGTCGATGAACTAAAAAAACCCAGAAAAAACCGTGAAACCATATTAATTTTCGAGCTTGAACAAAAAAGTGACGATTTTTACAATTTTTTTTCTTTCTTCGTGCAATAAAAATAGTATAAAATGATGTTTTTAGTTCATTCAGGATGGTTTTTTAATAATCTAGAGAATGAACATTGGTTCGGGTCGATAGGTCAAATAGTTTTTTTGCTATCACGTCCGCCGATTTGAAAGAATCACGAAAACGAGATTACGCGAAAACGCGCTTTAAAGTTTTTCGGTCGGGAAAATATTAATTATTGGTAACTTACAGGAATCTACCATAGTGCTAATCAGGTATGCCCGGTTCGTATAGTAGTCCTTCCGCCTCTTCAAAAAACTCGTTTTTGATTCATTTTTTTCGAGTCTACGAGCAGTACGAGCCTCCTCAGAGCTATAACATTGACGCTGATTTTCCCGCGTGATTCGTTGCGCGTCGTTCTGATCGGCGAACATCTTGCACTGCTGGCCAATACTCAATCCCAGCAACCCATCATCATCAAGACTGCTGAATAGCCTTCATTAAATATGCCTGCAGCTATATAGGCGGCAATTTGTACGATTTCAGG